>CAUYRH010127564.1:0-43423 GCA_963574655.1 Perodicticus potto | reverse complement strand
AAAAAGGTCAGACTGATAAAATAAAACTGGTTATCAGGGAGTAGAGGTAAGGCAAATGTGGAGATGTTGGTCAAAAGGTAGAAACTTTAAGTTATAAGAAGAACAAGTTCTGGGCAGTGCCTGTGGCTTTAAGGAGTAGGGCACCGGCCCCATATACTGGAGGTGGCAGGTTCAAACCTAAGCCTGGCCAAAAACTGCACAAAAAAAAAAAAAAAAAAAAAAAAAGAACAAGTTCTGGGAAACTAATGTACAGCATGGTAATTTACAGCTAATAGTAATGTAGTATACATAGAATTTGCTTATCCCTTGTGTCCTTAACACACACACACATACACACAAAGGGGAACTGAGAGTCTGAAGGTGTTAATTAATTTGATTATGATAAATGTTTATATTGATACAGTTGTACCTATATATATGAAATCATCATATTGCACACCTCAGATATATGCAAATTTTATTTTTCAATTAAATAGCTTAAAATAAAAATAAGGACATATGAAAAAATTAAAATTCACCTATAATTTTGCTTAGAGTAAATCAGTTAACTTTCCAATACCTTCTTCATCTTTTTATTTGTTTCTTCACTTTATCTTAATAAAGGGATGTGGAATGCTCTTTGGTGACACATCCTCTTAGACATAGCTAAATATAGGATATCGTTTATGTGTTCATTAAGTAAGAAGTTGCAAATAAAGAACTAGATTGCTTTTTAAAATTAACTTCATGTTGTGAACATTTCCCTAAGTTAATAAAATATTTTTCTCTTTGACATTAAAAAAGAAATTGGCTAAGAGGGGTCAAATACTGACCTAGGGAGGTGAGTAGTCCATTTCACAGAGATATTCTGAAACATAAACACGTCTGTACAGTTTCATAATTACATTCAGTGAAAAGGTCTTATCTTTCTCAAAACTTATAAGAGAAAAAGAAAGCCTTTAAATAAATTAATCATTTTGTTTGCAATTTAACAAGCAATTATTATTACTTTTCAATCTTTTACTATTTTATAGCAATATTTGCTCATATTTTAAAATTATTTCTTCATATCACGTATTTTTCGTATGTTAGTAGTCATAATCTGGAAAGTAACTATTGCTGGCCACATGGTTAATAAATAGGATTTTAGGAACGGAGAGAGCATCTCTCTCCCCACTTGAAATCTCTCCCTCTACCAGGAGCTTTGGTGTTTTCTGTATTCTTTTCTGTAAATCAATTCTGTCTTACCACGGAGGGGCGGTGGGGGGAATAATGTAATGAAGAATAATAAAATACATATATTTAAAAAATAAAAAATAAATAAATAAATAGGATTTTAGGATATTTAGCTAATTACAAAGTTCAGCTACTTCTACAACGCTAAATTGCATAAAAATACCAAGGCTTAAATTTCCAACTTGTGTTTTCTCAAACAGAGTATAAATTGCTGGAAGGTGGGTGCTGCATCTTTCTTACATCTGAGCTCCTTCCCTATCATAGCATCCATCCAACTGTGTTGATTGTCCTTCTTCTTCAACACAGGGACACTGAGTTCAACAGCTTCCTACCCTCAACTTTTCTACCTTCTTCAGCCCACATTGTCTCTGTCTTTACCCTAAGGCACTAAAATGTGAATGGACTTTGTCTTTCTTTAGTCTTGCTCTCCTATGAATTTTTCATTAATGGCAAAGAACATTCTCAAATGCAGATTAGAGCAATTCACAGTCTTCCTAAGAGTCCCCAGAGGTGTGACTTGTCCCCAGTGCCATCTGACCTCAGCAAACCACAGGTCATCATCCCTGCTGTTCCCCCTCCCCAGGCCAGCTCCTGCTCAGACGGTGTAGGCCTGTGTAAACCTAGGCAGAATCAACTCAGATCACCTCTTGTGAAGTCCATTCTTTGTTTCCCAGGCCTCCTCTTATGGGAATGGGCTTTTCCCTTTTTAAAGCACTTAAACCATCCTGGCATAGATTGTTTACTTTTCTTTTACCAGACAAGTGTATGAGCTTTTCATAGGCAATGACATTTGGTTTACTCAAAAAACAGATCCTCACCTGTTTCTTAAATTCTCAATAACTGTGTGTTGTGTAAAGAGTTCATGACAAGTGTCCAGGCTCCACACTGGAGCTTAATAAATGCTTACTAGCTAAATTCATCTACTTATTAAACTGTGTAGGACTTAGATTACATTAATCAGACTTAGACAAAAAGGGTTTCCTTCCTTCAAGACACTAAACTTCATGTCAAACAACAAAGCAGAAGCACTAATTCAATAACCAGAGAAGAGAACTGAGGACTGCTATTTCCTGAATAAGCGAGTGGAACGTTCAATGTCCACCAGTTAATTCTCCTCTGTTGTTTTTCTCAAGGATGTACACATAAAGCTGCTTTTCTTGTAACAATGCATTTGGCTAGGCACCATTAACACGTGTGATAAGTCCCTGTGACAACTGATTAATTTTAGTTTAAGGTTACGAATACCAAACAATGAGTGTTGGTGTGTAACATGCATTTTAATGATGTCACAGCAAAAGTAAAGGATGAGAAAGATAATTTAATTTGCTTTCTCTGAAAGGTCAGTTCTCCTGAGATAAAAATTGTCCCTTAGGGTACCAATGCCTTTCTCAGCATACTTTCCTTTCATTTGCTTTTCTCTGGCTCCTCTGTTCCTTAGGGATGGGAGCATTTATATTTAAAGACAATCTGACTATGTTGTTTGGAATGAAAGTGGGTTGGCAGAGGAGAGCTGAGGACACCCGGTACTTTTAAAATGAAAAAAAAATTATATGTTTTTGCCCTTGATTTCATCATTATTTCAGCACACTTTAAGTTATTTTAAAGTACACAAAATGGAAACAGAAATGGATATTGCCATTTAAATACTACTTGTGCCAGTCTTTGTACTCACACAGGCTTCATGTGGAGATGGAAATTTCTGTGAGAAAAATTGCACATCATTTGGTCAAGACTTGTCCCAAGTGTTTATAAGTGAGTTCTTGTCTTTGGGGAGGATTGGATCTTCCATAAGAGCAGGGTCCAACACAGGAGTTGTCACAAACTTCGAGCTCAATATGAATTTGTGAAATCAATGGATTAATATCTGACTCTCAATATGTTGGCAAGTGTGCCATGCATAGCCCTTATGACCCGCCCGTTGGGACTCAGTAGATTTTTCAAACAGAAAAACATGTATTCAGTACAGAGTGGTTTATAGATTGAATAGAATTTTCTTTTAAAAACAATATTTAGTTTAAGTTTCACAGTTATACAATCTATATGAGTTGTAATCAATCAAGAAGCAAAAAAGGACTATAATGCAAATTATAATCATATAAGTAGAAAAGGAAAATATATAATCTCTGATATAAAGATGTCACATATGTGTGCACTAGTTAATACCACCTAATGAATGCCTAAAAGATGAATGGAAACCAAAAAAGGAACAGAAGACAGTAATAGGATTTCATTAGACAATTTTTCAGAGGAGGAGGGATTTTCATGAATGAAGGATATGAATATGAGTAAACCAGAAAAAACTGAAATATGGACTTAAAATATAAATATAAACATTTCCTTTTATCTATCATATTCTAGAAATACAGCCAGATTTTAAGGAGCTGAAAACAAAACAAAGCAAAACAAAAAACTAAGTGAGACTGTGGTATGTCTGTGCAGACACTTGCTTCTATGTATTCCTTGTGTGGAGACAATCACATGCCCTTCCTTGGGGCTTGTGCCATCATTTTACAAGCACACTACTCTGTAGGCAAGAAGAGAATAGCTACTCTACAGTCTTCCAAAAATGAGGGTTTGCTTGTGAGTAGAAAAGACACATTATTCTCCTTGAGTGCCTCAGATTAAGTCAGATCAAGGGGAAAGGGTTGGGAAGCAATGTGGTAGAAAGAGCATGAATTCAGCAGCCTGGGGTTTAAGTTACTAAATCACTCTGTGCAGAAGAACAAGCTACTAAATCTTTTGGAACCAGAGTTTCTTTATCTGAAAAGTAGAGATTATAAGTTGAGGCCAAGGACTTATGATATGTAAGAAGTTAGTTTTCTAACCAGGAGATGTTACCTAAATACAAACCATCCCGTTCTCTTTGACAAATTGCTTGGACAGGTGGTCAGAAAAGGCTTATTGGTAGTGCTGAAATTTATTCTGGACCCAAAATAATACAGTCCCAAGTTGAAGCTGGTGAATGTTTTAAAGTAATATTATGAAATATTTCTATTACGGTATCAACAAGTGCTTTCAGAGAATCCTAACTCTTAGGAATAAACTTTAAAAACATAGAAAAGCAAAGCTGATAACTCATCCCCTGAGAGTTGAACCCCAATCTTAGCAAATAGTGGATCTTCTGATAACATTTGTTGAAAAAGGAAATGCATTTACGAAATTTAAAACTCTAATTTATATCAGCATGAATGGCTCTTTTGGAAGCTTACTTGTATTACATGTAGAGGTAAGGTTAGACATTGCTGATACATCCATCCTTGTTTGCTCATCCCAGTAACCAGTCACATGATTTTCAACCAGTTTGGGCAAGAAAAAAGAGTAGTCCATGACATCCGTGCAGAGTGATACAATTGACACCTCTTCCACACTGTCTCTCCCAGAAGAATGACAGGACCTTTGATGAGAAGATGGATGATGAAGAAAATTTATAGGTTGCCACTTTAATATCCTCAAATAAGGACAGCGATAACTGTACAGTCAATAAACCAAATCTAGGGAAATCATCTCAGATGAGGGTGAGAGGAGAAAGGAAATACAGGTTGAAACTTTCGAGATGGACTCCTTTTCAGTTTCTTGAAAACTGGTGACAGAGTCAACTTCAGTTTACTACCATATTGTCTCCTGATTTCATGACTAATCTGTATCTTCTATATCTCTTGTCTAATGTTGATGTGACTTTCCCCCTCACCAAGCTAATCTAGTCACAGAAAAATGTGCAAATTTGTTCCAAATGGCATCTAATGAAAAGTAGCCTTTTCATAAGTTATTATTACCAATAATCAATCAAAGTCTCAAAAGATTAATTCAAGCTGGTTCTTTTTCCCATTTGATATAATAATGTCTGCAGTAAAGAGCAGCAAAATAGCTGAAGTGAACAGAACATCCCTGAGAATCTCATGACCTCCAGCAATTCCAGTTTCCAGTGGCCCACAGAGAAAGAGAATTGATCCTTGATGGTTTTATGCAAACTTTTACTCCTTAGTCCTTCATGGAAACTAAGACAATTTACAAATTAGTAGAGGAATTTATGAGCCGAGGAATGGAAGAGATCTGAATATGAGGAAGAAAATAATGATTTCAAATACAGGCAAAGAAAATGCAGGAGAGTATAAGGACAATTAAGTAATACAAAATACACACAAAACAAATAAAATCCTTGGGGACTAAATTTATTTGCTAAAATATAGGACTAAGAAGTTCTGAAGATCTTAGTTCTTTAAATGACACAAATCAAATATATTCACTTGTTTTTCAAATTATGTGGGGAATGCTATTATCTGGAGATGGTTTTGTAGAGAAAAATAAAAGCCACCACTGTTTTTATTTCCCAAAACTCCAGTCTAGCTAAAACTACCTCCCACAAATAAGAAAAACATTGGTAATGATAAGAGATGTGAAGTTTGGGTAGCACAGAGAGAAATCATCATATAACATTCAGCCACCTCCTTCCTAACGAAAGGATAGAAGAGACTTAAGCCAGGAGGGATGACAAAGAAGGTAGGAGATTCTAGCCTGAAGATTAATTTCCAATAGAGGCTTCATTAAGAATATGCAGATAGAGAAAAGAAACAAAAATAAGTACATTTTCCAAAGTTTGCATTTGGGTAAGCATTTAATTTCTAAAGAATAATTTATGTAATGCCAATGTGTACATCATCAACCTCCAATTCAGCATCATAATAACAAAAGTGCCATTAGTTCTTAGCAACTGACACTAACGACAAGTTAAATCAAGGAAAATGAAATGCTCTCATTTTCTTGACAGCAGTTTTTTCTGGAAAGTGAAAATGGTTTAGTTTACATCCAAGATCACCTCTATGGGAAAGAGAAATAAGTGTCTATTTACAGAGTGCGAGCCACCCTCTCAAAGTAACCCCTTGCCTGTTTTCATGTGCTTAAATTTCTCCAGGTCAGAGTCACTTTTTTCAACCCCTATGTCAGAAAGACATGAATAAAAAGTATGTTCATGGGAAGATTAATGCAGCCGTCCTCCACAGCAAAAAGATTTGTAGTAAACTGCTTTTCACATTTCTTAGACATCGAAGAAATTTTTTTAAAAAAAATGACCTGTAAGAAGCTGATTTTAACACAACTCAAGTTTTTTTTGTTGTTTGTGTGTGTGTGTGTTTCTTTTTTGAAACAGAATTTTAGTCTATCACCCTGGGTAGAGTGCATGGTGTCACAGCTCACAGCAACCTCAAATTCTTGGGCTCAAGAATTCCTCTTGCCTCAGCTTCCCAAGTAGCTATAACTATTGGTAACTACAACAATGCCAAGCTAGTTTTTGTATTTGTAGTAGAGACTGGATCTCACGCTTGCTCAGGCTATTCTCCAACTCCTGAACTCAAGCAATCCACCTGCCTCAGCCTCCCAAAGTACTAGGATTACATTGGTGAGCCACCATGCTTGGCTTAGCACAACTTAGGTTAAACACAGTATAAAAAAATTCTTAAAAGAAAAAAAAGTTTTCTACCAAGAGAATTAAGGTTTCTTCTTAAACAACTGTAATGGATGCTATTCTCATTGATATCTATGTGAATATTATAGTGAAGTTCTATAATACACAGTCTGTGCAGCTGTACATGGCAGCCCCATTTAGATCTCTCCAGACATGAAAAATGCTGACCTACACTACTTGGCAATTTTGAAGAAGAATAATTTTAACTATGCTTATAGTAAGATAAGTAAGTTTGTTAACTAACTAGTGGATATGGAATGTATCAACAAATCATCTTCAAATTTTTAGGTTTTTAACCTTATTTTTATGATGATGATTATGATAATAATAATTAATAATTAATAATTAAATCATCAAGAGTTTTCTCCATGCTTCCTTCTAAAGTTTTTGTTGTTTCATGTCCTAGATTTAAGTCTATTATCCATCTTGAGTCAATTTTTGTAAGGGGTAAAAGATGCAAGTTGAGTTTCAGTCTTTTACATGTGGTTATCCAGTTCTCTCAGCACTGTTTGCTGACTAGGGATTCTTTTCCCCACTATATGCTTTTGTTTGGTTTATGAAAGATCAGATGGCAAGTAGAGATTGGTTTCATCACTTGGTTTTTTATTCTGTGCCATATGTCTATGTCTCTATTTTTGTGCCAATACCATGCTGTTTGATTACTGTGGGTTTGTAATATAGCCTGAAGTCTGGTAGGGGGATGCCTCTAACTTTGTTTTTATTATCAAGAATAGCATTAACTATTTGGAGCCTTTTCTGATTCCATACAAAATGAAGTACTATTTTTTCCAGTTCTTCAAAATATAATGTTGATATTTCAATGGGGATTGCATTTAATCTGTAGATTGCTTTGGGTAGAATGAACATTTTGGCAATGTTGATTCTTCCCAGCCAAGAGCATGGTATGCTCTTTCATTTTTTCATGTATTCTGCACTTTCTTTTCTTAGAGTTTCATAATTCTCTTTGAAAACATCTTTCACCTCTTTTGTTAAATATATTACTAAGTATTTCATTTTCTTTGAAGCTACTGTGAAGGGAATTGTGTCCTTGATTTGTTATTGGTGTATACAAAGGCTACTGATTTGTGAACATTGGTTTTATACCCTGAGACATTACTGTATTTCTCGATGACTTCCAAGAGTTTTGTGGCTGAGTCTCTGGGATATTCTAAGTAAAACATCATATCATCAGCAAAGAGAGAGAGTTTGACCTCCAGTGTCCCCATTTGGATGCCCTTTATATCCTTCTCTTGCCTGATTGCATTGGCTAGAATTTCCAGAACTATGTTGAATAATAGTGGCAATAGTGGATCCTCATCTGGTTCCAGTTCTAAGTGGAAAAGCTTTCAGTTTTATACCACTCAGTATGATGTTGAACATTGGTTTGTTATAGAGTCTTCAATCAGCTTTAGATATATGCCACCTATACCTATTTTCTTAAATGTTCTTGCTAGAAAAGAATGCTGAATTTTGTGCTTGCTTCGGCAGCACATATACTAAGAATGCTGAATTTTGTTAAATGCTTTTATGAATCTATTGAGAGGATCATATGGACTTTGTTTTCACATCTATTGATATGGTGTATTACATTTATGGATTTGCATATATTAAACCAACCTTGTATCCCTTGGATAAAGTCTACTTGATCATGATGTATAATTTTTTAAAATAAGTAGATGTAATCTATTAGTTCAGATTTTGTTGAGTATTTTTGCAACAGTAAACTAAACAAAAGCATGCTGTGAGAAAAGAATCTGTATTTAACAAAGAGTGCTGGAAGAACTGGAAAACCACATGTAAAAGACTGAAACTCGACCCACTACTTTTCATTCCTTACAAAAATTCACTCAAGATGGATAAGAGACTAAAATCTAAGACATTAAACAATAAAAATCTTAGAAGAAAGTGTGAGGAAAACTCTTGATGATGTTGGACTGGGGAAAGATTGTATGATAAAGACATCAGCAGCCATTGAAACAACAACAAAAATTAACAAATGGAACTTAATTAAGCTGAAAAGTTTCTGCACAGCTAAGGACACAACAAGTAAAGCAAAGAGACAACCTTCAGAATGGGAAAATGTATTTGCAGGTTATCAATCTGACAAAGGGTTGATGACTAGAATCTACAGAGAACTCAAATTAATCAACAGAAAAAGAGTAAACGATACCATCTACCTCTGGACAAGAGATATTAATAGAACCTTCTCTGACAAAAACGGATGAATGGCTATCAAACATTTGATAAAATGCTCACCATCCTTGATCATCAAAGAAATGCAAATCCAAACAACCCCGAAATATCACCTGTACTCAATGAGAATAGCCCACATCACAAAGTCTCAAAGCTGCAGATAGTGTATGTGGAGAGAAGGGAACACTTTTACACTGCTGGTAGGACTGAAAACTAATACAACCTTTTTGGAAGGAAGTATAGAGAATCTGCAAAGAACTCAAATTAGGTTTCCCATTTGATCCTGTATTCCCATTACTAGGCATCTACCCCAAAGAAAAGGAATCCTTTTATCATAAGGACATTTGCTTTAGACTGTTTTTGGTAGCTCAATTTACAATTGCCAAAACATGGAAACAACCTAAATACCCACCAACCCAGTAATGGATTAACAAGCTGTGGTATGTGTATACCCTGGAATACTATTTAGCCATTAAAAAATATGAAGATTTTACATCTTTTGTATTAACCTGGATAGAGATGGAGCACATTCTTCTTAGTAAAGCATCACAAGAATGTAGAAGCAAGATTCCAATGTATTCAAATCTAATATGAAGGCAATGGATGGGTTAATACAATGGGTAGGATAGAGAAATGAGGAAATAGGGAGAGGGGAGAAGGGAGGAGGATGAGGGGAACCTGTGTATGGGACACAATTGCAAAAGGAACTTTACTTAACAAGCACAATCAGTGAATCTAATTTTTTGTACCCTCAGTGAATCCCAAACAATAAAAAATGAAATAAAATAATAAAAGATAATCATAACTATGGAAATTTTCAAATAAGTCTTTCAGGAAGCATCTATGAAGACAAGGTGCTTATCACTGATTCTCTTCCCTTCCTATCAATGTTCTTGATCAATTTCTTCTCTTAAACACTATTGATCAACAAAGTAATGAATAAAAATGCATTAATCACAGATGTCTCATTTGTGTATAAGATTTTCAATGTTTCAAATCAATCCATCATCTGTTATTTCATTTGATCCCCCTCATAAAGGTAAGTGCTTCTCCCAGGACAGCCGAGGGTGCAGAGAATCCAAAGTATTGAAAAACTTGGCTCTGTTCCACAGTGAATTGTACAAGAGCTGCGATGACACCCTGCACTGCCTCTGTTCTCTTCTGATTCTACTTTCTTTTTTTTTTTTTATCTGATTCTACTTTCATCAGTACCATCTCTTGACTCTGCCAAGTCCATGCACTCAGATCATCATCCCAATAGAAATGGCATATAATTATTTGTTGTTTCATTTGTTTTTTCTTTTCCTTGTTTTGGGGTAAAATATTAACCCAAATGCCAAACAAATTCACATTTCCAGAAAGAAAAGGAGAAAAGATCTCCTATATTTTCCTCTTATTTTAGTCATCATGAAATGTGGACAGTGTCTGTGTGGCACAGTTCAAATGTCAAACTTACCCTCATCAGTCCAAACCCAGGAATGCAGGTTGACCCTACAGGGCCCTGAAGAGGCAGCCCCTCCTGCTCACTGTGCCCCTGGTGACAGGGGCTTCCAGTCCCCCACACAGACTGTTTGCAGTTTTCCAGACAGGCATCTCCCTTCAGTCAGTTAATCAGCACCGTGTTGCACCACTGGCTGCAGCCTGGCTAGACTGAGTAGACAGTGTCGCTATTAAGCCGCTAAGAACCAGATGCCATGTCACACATGCAGTTTCAGAAGAGTAGTTATAAGAAGGAAAGCAACCTCCCTGCCTGGTGACACTGTGATGGCTGGTCCTGTGGACAAGCAGTCTGGAATCTCATTAGCCTCTTTCTGGTCACCGCATTGCCTGTTAATCATCTGTCTTTTTTTGTTTCAGTTCTCAGCCTGGGGTCTTTGGGGAGTGTTCCTCTAATCTCAGGGCCCTATCTCACCCTTGTTTTCAAAGTGGCTGCAGGGGAGGCCTTTGCAAACCCCTTTTCCTTCTTTTAACAGCTCTGATATCCTCCCCTATATCCATGTTTCATCATTGTTCAATGTATTTTCCTTTGTGATTCCATTCTCTTGACAGACCACTGAGGATATTGCACTTACCTTGGCCAAGAGTGCATACTGATCATTTTCCTAGTTTGCTTCATGATGCTCAACTGGCCAGCTTCCTGGGAAAGGAGTCTCATTTAAACTAAGCTTCCAGGAAATATCTGACCTTGCTTTCCATTGGTTGGGTTCTCAGGGTCAGTTTGTTAGTTAAGCCAACCAAGTGTCTTGTGCTTATCAATGTTCTGTACTTGGTTCGGCCTACTGATGGCTGGTTAATAATCCTTACGAGAATCTAATAAGCGTGTACATAATCTTGTTGTTGTTGTTGTTGTTGCAGTTTGGCCAGGGCTGGGTTGATCCCGCCACCCTCAGTATATGGGGCTGGTGCCCTACTCACTGAGCCACAGGCACTGCCCCCATAATCTTAATCTATGATTTCTACCACAACACAAACATTAAAGCATGGTGGTAGAACTGTCCTTATCTCCCTCTTTTTGCCTTAATTTTGTAGATTTTTGTAAAGCATTTATGATACTTTTTTAGATCATTCAAATATGAACTTGACTAATTTCATACCTCTTTCTCACAAAACTCATTCCAATCCATTAACATACAAAGTACGTAATACATTTTGAGCATTGGCTGGAGTTTTTGATGGATAAGACACAGCTCCCAGCCCTGAAGAGACTTCTATGGTCTTTAAGGAAAAGGTTCCACTTGGCCTTGGCACTCTCTACAGCCCTGTTTAAGTGAAAAACATAGACACTTGCGGGTCTAAAAAGATAATTAGTGAGCACTATTATTTACAGCTGCTTTATATACCAAGATGATGGAGTGGGGTTTATGGGCATATAAAATACAGAATGACAAAAGGAGGGTGCTTAGTCTGCAACAGTTTACTTGGCAATTGAGATGATATGACAAACAAGGAGTGGCCATTACTAAAATAGAAATGATTCGGAATGTCACGATCTGTTTGATAAGCTGTGGATAATCAAATTGTGAAGTACAGCAGCTCACCTACAATGCTTAATTAATCAAAATATATACATTTCTTTGAGAATGATTTAGTTCCAAAATAGCAACACTAATAGAAAAGAAATTTTTCGTGAATTCCTGATACACCTTAGTGGCATATTTGTAAATTTCCCATGAAATATTGTTCTTTTTAAGACAAAATAAATAAATAAATAAATAAACAAAGCCAGGAAGGGTGGCATCTTTGTTATCACCAGCCAAGCCAGGCACTATTACAGGCATTCTCCATTCATGCTTTCTGTGTCACAGTAGTCCTGGGAAGCAGCCTTTTACCATGGCAGTCTCTGAGACTCAGAGAAGTTAGGGAGCTTGTGCCCTGAGGACCACATGGTAAGAAATGCACCTGGAATTCCAGCCCCAGCACATAGAGCCACATTCCAGGCTCACCTGCTATGCATTGTGAAGGTATCTGGGCCTCACCTTCCCTTTGACCTTAAGGCTAATCCAAGAGAAAAATGGATTCTAGGCTCTGGGGAAACTTCCATAGACTCAAAACTTCCCATTGTTTTTATTCTAGATGCTTTAGGCTCTTGGGACTCTGCTCCTTTTCTACACACCCATGTAGATGGCTCAGCCTGCATTTATACAAAGTTAATATGTGCCATTCTTACCTCATGCAGGTTCAGAGCCCATGATGGTAGGACTTTGCCTCTTTATTTTACTATGCTCAGCTCCTGGCAGCCCAATGGGTGCTTCAGAGGGGATGAATGGTATTTGTCAAATTTCATTGAATCATATCAGACCTGTGCTAAGGGCAAGTGTAATATACTTGGTATCCCAAATGTTTCCAATAAAGTCACCATACATAGAGAAGAATAGAAAATTTTCGTTAAATGTACCTTTATTCACAAAACATTCATTATAAAATTTTTAAAAATATGTACAAAATATTCTCTACCTGTTGGCCACATCTTTGTGAAATTTTGTAATGAATAATTTGTAAATAAAGTTATATTTAGCTACAATTTCTCACTTTTCCCTCTGTATGGCAACTTTATGGACAAACTCTGAGATACCCCATAGTAAGTAGCTCACAGACTCAGAATCAGGTCCAAGCTCCCAATTGCTACCTACTGATAGTGTGATTTGGTGCACCTTACTTGATTTTCCTCTTCTGAAGCCCACTTCATATTGTTGTTATGAAGATCAAATGAGATATGAAAAAGAAGCACTCAGCATAATATCTAGCACACACTAGACCCAAAACCAAATCTGGATCCTTTTTCTCTACCTTTACCATTTGATGCTCATTTCGAAGGTAACTTGGAAAGATGAAAATTTTTTGAAACCTGGACATTCCAGAAATCCAGAGCCTTCTCATATTTCAACTATGCTTGGATGTACACTGAGTGGCCTAAAGCCATTAATGATTCACTCATTGGCCTTAACGAGCTAATATGCCCCTAAAGGGGTTTTCATAACACAAACAAAGGAAAGCAAAGGGTTGAACCACTTATTCTATGAATATGATTGATGTGGACAGGCAGTCTGGACATCTGAGGCCACAATGCACATTTTTTTTTCTTCTCTTTCATGGCAGAATTGATTTTGACCTGAATCATCTAAATAATTGCCATTACTCTCCTAAAACATCTCATTCGCTTTGTGGGCATGGACAACTTTAGAAAAGAAGTATCATCTTAGCTTGCTCACAACATGGAATCTTTCAAACACAGAGAGGTAATTGATTTGACAAATGTCACACAGCTCCTCAGTCACAAAGCTGAGAGACAGACTCCAGGTCTCCAAGCTGCCCCTCCTCTTAACACATTAAAGAAAACTGTTACGGCTTCTTAAATACAGCTATGCTTTAAATAGAAATAATAATTTTTACAGTCACACATTTATTTCCTTTTTGGTACAGAAAACTTTAGTTTGAAGCTAGTATAAAAATGAGATAATCACATGTGAAAAATTATTATTATGTTCATTACCTAAAAGTCTCATATCTCCTGTTTTAAACTTATACTTTGTACTTAGAGAAAGAAGATGTGATAGATGCTTGGAAAACAAACAAAATAGATTGAGTTCCACAATTTTATTTATTAAATGATAAATGATGTATTTGGAAGTCATAAGTTCATCCACTCAATCAGGTGTTTTTGCAGGTCCTCCTATGAGCAGTGTGCTGTGTGATGGAAAAACAAAGCACACATCATAGCTCCCATTGGAGTGCACAGCCATAAGAACATGTGAGATTCTGCCATAGGAAGAGATCAATGCCCAAGGTGAGAAGGACTGGAGTTCTCATTCTGAATCTGCACCAACTGACTAAGCTGATCTAAGACAGGGCCTGGAGAGACCTGCATCAACTAACTGGCCAGGTCACCACTGACCCTGGACGATGAAAACTGTAGTATCCAGCTACACAAATATTCATGTGTTTTAATTTAGAACCCAGTGAGGTAATCTGGAGGAAACAAGCTTAAAAACAGTGAAGGAAAATATTAATGAATTCCTATAAGGGAGGAAGACAAAAATGTACAAATGCATAAATTTATCAGGTTGTGCATATGTATCACCTCGATGGAGTGAATAGTATGTAATCTGTGAATCTAGAAAAGGAAAAAAATCTGTATTTTTATTGGTGTTGGTAAATATCCCTTGTTGGGGTTTAATCTTAGGGTAGAACTGTCACTTGTATGGTGCTTTAACTTTGTGTTAACAAATACTATGCCAGAGAATCTCATTATAACCCCTTTATTTTATGAGGCAATGAGAAAAGCAGTTATCAATTAGCCCCATATTACTCTTAGGTAATTTGAAGTCTGGATCAGTAAGGTGATTGTCTTGCTCAATATCACATGCTAAGGGCCTCCATAAGGGTATGATGTGTAACTATGGGCACCAAGAATTGAATTTTCCTCTGGTCACACGAGTGTAATGTCAGAGCAGAGAGGAAGCAGTGTAGCATATTAGGACATTTGATTCCGTTTAATAGAGGAGGAGGATGAACTAAACAAAAGCCTTTGAACTACTTGCAGATTTCATTCACAGTTGTATGTTTCTCACCCTTTCACAAGCAATCTAAAGTTCTTGCACATCATGTTCTGTGTTACTCAAGATACCGATTGCACTTCCTTGAGGGCTGATTCATAATACTAGAGCGCTATGAAGGATGGAGGAACTAGGCACAAAATATGACCCAAGAGAACTTGAATGTCTCTTAGATGGGAATTAATTTATTCTGTGACTTTGAGCAAGTCCCTGAAATTCCTCCAGCTCTTTTGTATTTAAAATTGGAATACTACTCTTTCCCTACTTATCTCTTAAATGAAGATATCAAACTAAGAATGCACTATGATAGTATGTGTTGATGCAAAGGTTAAAATACTATACAAATGCAAGATATTTTCTTAAGACTGTTGCTCTGATGGCTATTCTAGGAAAGGATATAATATATGATAATCAATCAATCAAAATGTCCTAGCAAAATAGGTGCTGTGGGTAGAATAAATATGGCCTCATCAAAGCAGTTTAAAGGGGTGCATAAGCTAAGGAGATGTTGATGACTACACACAGTTCGCACTCAGTGGAAATATTTCTTGCTGAAGACTAAACAGGTGGTCAATATCTTACTAAATGTAAAATTGCAGAAGGAAAGAAAAATAGATTTTATAGAAGAAGTAGGATTCTATCTTTGATAAATTGGTAGAAAAAGGGATAGCAAGAGAAAAGAGTCATTTCTACAAGATAGTGTAGCCTCCATGAAGACAGAACTTTTCATTTATCTTGTTCATTGCTGCATCCTAGGGCCAGGTACCTTTTGGAGGCACCATGAGCGTATGTGAATGCATCAGTGAGGGCCAGCATGAACAATATATGCATGTGAAAATGAACCAGGGTGCCTTGGCAAACTTAGCTATCTTCATGACAGGAGATTTATGATGGAGTCTAGTGGAAAACCAGTTTGAAGAGGAAGTTGCAACCAAAGCTCAGAGTGATATGGAAGGAAAGCACCAAAGCCTCCTAGTAGCTAGAGTTGTGAAAAGTCCTAACTAACTACAATTTCTTAAACTGAGTTTGACAGATTCCTAGGCAGGAGAATATTAGTAGATGTGTTCTGGGAAATTCATAACACTCTCCAATAACACCGTTTGCACAACTGTGTCTGTGTGTGCATTTCTTATGTTTGAGCTTAGCTTTCTGTCAGAAGCCTCAAATAGGATATGCCAAAAAAATGTCTAAAGAATTTCTGACTGAGGTCCTGCTTTTATATATACCAGCTTTGTCACATGAGAAATAATTTTATCACATATTATTATATTTGGTGGGATCTTCATAATTAAATAATCGTATCTAATTTTGTATTCCATACTTCAAGTGTGTGCATTTGTGTGTGTGTATGTGTGAGTCTGAACTACACTGTAGGGATATGGACTGTGCCTCAGCTTTTCCTGTGAGTATGACCTAGTTTGAGCAAGGTTGTGAGTACTCAGAAGTGACTTTGTGAGTATAAATATGTCTGAACCCACCAGGTAATACACTCAGATGACATAGGTTTTTCCTGCTATGAAAACACAATGCTTATTATTTCACAGAGATAGTGCCTTCTGCTATGTGTTTAAATATCTTTGGTATTCAAGTGCCTTAAAGATATTGTCTATACTGAATTCAATGATAATAAATATTAACAAATCCTCCTTAAGAACTTCCTAAAACACTCAAGGCTATTATTAAAATGGCCATCCTAGGAAATATCCTCACATCTACCTTTTTATCTAGGAAGAAATATTAGGTTGCTACCTTAAATGTTTGACTCAGGCACCCCTTCCCTATAACCAAAAGCTCTAAAAATAAAATGTTCAATATGAAGTTTTTAGGTAAGAAGACACACATATCCATCAAAACTAAATGAAGCAATGGCCTCTGAGAACTTCAAGTGGTAGGATCCCAGTGAATAAGGAATGACAGGTCATCAAACATGGTTAAAACATGGTCAGAAACACATCTGTCTATAAAAATTAACTCAAAGTAAAAGCTGAAATTTTATCAGTTTTAATTTTAACAATTACTAAAGTGCTTTTAGATAAATATTTCCTATCAAGATGTAAGGGTAGATTTCTGATGAGCCTTTAACTTCTCTGATAGTTGAAACTTGTCCTATCCTCAGCAATTTTACCATTGTGGTTTTTTAATAGGTGCCCCAATGAATGGACACACACACAAACCTTCTCTTCACACCAGAAACTTTGGCCTCCCCAATATTCTAGCTGTAGACAACATAGACTGTTGTAAAAATGAAACTCCTGTATGTCACGATCATTCTAAAGGTGCCAATAATAATGATGGAAATATGCACAAAAGAGAGTGTGAAACTTGTGATATTTCATACTTACTAGTGAAGGCAGCAGTGTGACAGGAAGAGAACCACTTTGGGTAAAGTAAGTTCAGGGTCTCCACCTCTCTGTTCATTACTTAAGGATATTTAGAAATAAAAGACTGGAATCTAGCAGAGCAAAATAACCATCTAGAGACTGGTATGTGTAGCTTTGGACTTCAGCTTTGAATGGGTGGGCAAGACATTTTGATCCTAAAGTTTGACAGGGATTGAAAGATCAGGTGGAGTTTCAAGTTGCAAGATTGGATTTTGACTGATTTGGTCATGGTATGAAGCGCTATATGTGCCATGAGGTATTTTGATCTCAGCAGGAGACTATACAATATAGGCACTTTTCACTGTGGCTGAATAGCTATTGACATAGTGCTGGACTGTACCAGATGGCGGCTTGACCTAAACTACTGGTAGACTGCTCTTACATTAAGCAGAGCCTCCCAGGCCTACAAAAGGGCATAAGAGAGTGTTGGCAAGCACCAATAGGCCACAGACTTCTACACCCATAGCTGAGGCAAGATTTAAACCACAAGGAAGAAAAAACATTTATGAAAAAGGGTCCTTTCAATATCCGATTGTCTTTCATGTAGCTTCACCAGGATGGTGGTAATTTCACCAACAGTAGTGAAGCCAAACCAATGCTTGGCTAATTATCCAAATACTAATTATTTACTTTGTAAATTCTTTGCTAATGTAAATTAAACTAAATAAGTGGTGGGTGAGCTCTATGCTGTAATATTTATCTCTGGGCTATCAGTTAGGTTTTTTTTTTTTTTTTAATCTGAGCCAAACTGTGATTCCTCTTCAGTACATTGCCAAATGATCTGATCATTTTACTCAGGAGAAACATCCACCCCCTAGGATACTATTAGAAGTCAAAGCTGCTTTAGAAACAATTTTCCTCTTTTTAAGTGTGAATAACAATAAAGGCCAATAGTGGGTAGATAGAAACACAACGCAGATGGTTTTGAAGAGTTAGAAAGGTCCGAAATGGAAGAACAGATTTAGATCAAGAGTTGGGAGATACATCTTTTGTCCACTTGCCGATCTCTGAGTTCCTTCTGTATATAATCAAAACATATTGATCTGGGCATAAAAATATCCAAAGATAGTAAGATAATCATTAGAATTATATATTAGACTTCACTTGGGTACTGTGCTTCCCAATACTCAGAACACCTTAAGTCTTTGAAGTCGACAAGAGTGGACTTACACTATTCTTGCCTTAGGATGTGCACTCCTCTCTAGCCTCTGACCTATAAGCCCCTGAATACTGACTTCTGCTGTGGGGGCCTCTTTGCTAGTCTTCTGATTGCTCCTCTTTCAAGTAGAACTCTGACTGATTGGTCTCAGAGTATCGAGTCCAATCAGTCACTAACTTTTACCTTTTAAAACCTTCTAGAATACATCTGGTACATTCCGGCCTCATATCTCACTTGAACTATCATGGGATTCTCGTAATTAAACTTTCTATCTGCATCTTAGACCCTCTAACAACATTGTGGGAATAAATGACATTTTTGGCTCAAGAGATTTTACTAAAGAGAGTTTAATGCATTAACTGCTATATGAGTTGTGTTTAACTTAGGCTAATTTTGAGCCTAGGGTCCCGTGAAGCATATATAACTCACATGTCTTTTGTACATGAACTTCCACACTAGAAAATTTTGTTTTTCCCCTTGGGGTCATGGTGTTAATATTAAGTCAAAAGACATGCTAGTTATATATGCTTCACAAGGTCCTGGGATCAAAACTAGAATGGGTTAAATAAGATTCACACAACAGTTAATGTTCTTGACCTAATAAAACACATTAGACCAAGGAAAATTTTTTTTAAAGGTGGCATCACCAGAGGTGAGGCGAGAACTAAAGGGGCCAACCACGCCAGAAGGATTCTGGTGATAGCTGGTACTGAAGAAGAAGAGCTGCATCATAGATGTGGCCACAGACGAACAACCACCAATAAAGCATGAATAGGCATGGAGAAAGGGGAGAAATATGTCTACCAACTATTCCTCCCTCTGGGCTACTTCACCTTCTTGTCAGTGACTTCAATTGTCATGACCCAGTAGGAGGGAGTACCAAGGAGCCTGGACAGTACTACCGAGGCCATTTGGCAGAGAATAGTGTGTGTAACAGCAGAGCCGGAAAGATTCACCCTGCTCACAACACTTTACCTTCACTCCAGTAATTAAACTTTGTCCTGGCCTCCTCAGAATCTACAAAATGAATCCCAAGCCCAACATACAAGGCCCTCCTTTCCTTTTACCTGTCGATGTCTCTAATATTCTCCCAGACACTCTACCTCTTCTAATTATTTTAAACATTTACATTGCATTTTTTTGTAGCTCTCTTCCTATTCCCTTATTTCTTCCAGGCATCTGTTTTTGAAATTTCTTCTGGAATACACTTCCTTCTCTTCTTTTAGGAATAGCACTTAAATACCACCTCCTGTAGGAAGCCCTGGCCAAAAGCGACATAATCCTGTATTTACTTCTTTTTCAAACTTTACCTCCCAGTTAGATTGGATTATGTAAAATCTATGTTATTCTGATGTTTTTGACCACAAAATGTTCTTTATGTACAACTCTGTCTTTCCCACGGGGAAGACTCCTGAAGGTGGGGCAATATTCTATTGGGGTTTATTTCTTAGCAGGTAGCACAACAGTCGCAAACGGTGGGTGATTTATATTTGCTTGTGGAACTGAATTGAACAAAGGTCCATATTTTATTTTTCTAGCCCATGAGGAGTAGGGAACATATCAATCTTGACTTCTCAGTAAATATTTGTTGTTCGGAACATAAAACATATCTCAAACCCTTGTTTGTCAGTTCTCATAAGCAAGGGAAGTGGAGGAAAGTTGTCTTTTCTATGCTTGTTCTGGACTTGAAGTATCTCATATTTTAGAAGACTCAGTTTGCAGAGACATAAATAAAACAAAGAAAATGCCTACAGCCTTAAGAATTTCAAAAGTTAACTTACTAAAATGAGCTAGTCAGCGTCATTAATCAAATACCCCATTACTAAAACACCAGGGGGAAGACAGTAGGTTTTATACAAAGCATATTAATATATATGAATGAACCAGGTAAAGGCCAAGGTACCGTGTAGTTTCATAAAAATCCCTTCTGGCCACAAACTGCATCTGATTATGTTTGATGTCATTCAAAGCACAAGGGCCTCTGAAGCAGAAGCCTAAATAGGGCTGACAAACAGACGTGGCATTTGAGCCTTCTAGATTTATAGCCTATTTCCAAGTTGCTTTTCCTGCCTTATTCACAAAAAAGAAAAGAGAAATGTCACCTGACCAAAAATGACCAATGAATGTTCATAAATCTCTCTCAAGTCCTATCAAAACTAAGGTTTCCGTGGTAATTCTCCTACAAAAAGAAATGTAAAATTTATTCCAAATGAGGGGTGGGAAAGGAAATGCTTTCCTGCTTTGTGGAAGCAAGGGCTTTTGAGCAAAATTAGCTCATGCTTCTTCTGGCAGGAGCCACATTTCGGCCCTTCATTTCACGAGAAAACCATTTGTTGTGAAATACAAGCATGCAGGCTGTGTCTGCGTGTGTGTGTTTAAATTCCCCATCCAACACCCTCAACTGCACAGTGATGAGGGTCCCCATCCCTTCACGCCTTTTTAGGGCAGGGCTGAGCCAGCTGGCCAGGCTGCCCCTGTCCTCGGGCCTGGGCACCATTGTCCCTGAGCTCACCCAGCCTCACATCCCTTTGAAGCTGCTCTGTTCCAGCTGGTGTTTCATTAAGCCCTGGCTTCACAGGATTTTCCACTCCCATTGACACATCAGAGCAAAGATGTAGCCATTAAAATAATGAAGAAAAGGGGAGCGAGCAGAGGAAAAATGGTTAGAGGGGAAATTGAAAAGGAGTACAAGGTTATTTAAAAAATAAAGGCCAACTGCAGAAAAATAAAATGTACCCACTTTCTTTTGCTTTCTCTTTTCTTTCTCCCATACATGTGTGTGTCCTAAGCTGTCCAAATTTTTCACAAAGCCTCATAGGGAGCAACTTCAGAGAGGCTCTGGCTCTGTGAAAAAGGCAACAGTTACAGGTCTAAATTAGAAGCAACCAATAAGAATCCCAAAGTCATTCTGAGTATACATGAAGGCAAGGGAACTCGGTGCATTGAAGATGGAGTGAATCTTAAATCTAACCTTCTCTTGTGCTCTGAAGAAAAAAAAAAAAAAACAACCATCATGCTAGCTCCTGCCGGTTCGACATCAAGCCCACCTAAGTTATTAACACCCGACATGTGACCTCCTTATTCTTACCTCTCCAGCTTTGCTCCTTCACTGCTCAATGTGAAGTGCCTGCTCCAGACTGTATCTTTCACTTCTTCAGAGGAAATTTGGCTCCAAACTTATCTAGACAGAAAATCTTTTTTATGCTTACTTACTTCCTGAGCTATAGATCTATTAAGTATTGCTTTCTCCAAAATTAGATTTTGACTTTAAAGATCAAAAGAATTAGAATCCTTTTTTGCCATCTCCGAACAAAGACCTTGCTAAGGACTCTACAGGATTTCTATTTTTCCATAACATCTGTCCAAGGTATTAGCAGGCTGAAGTCACTGCAACATCAACACAGACAAGGAAAAATCACAAAAGGCCTGTAAGTTCCGAAAACAGCTGTGACAAAGCCCATACACAAAGCCTACACATTTAACTCCCCTGGGCTCAGATTCAGGCACCATGATTTCAATAACTATCAACTTGTCCCACAGGAATTAGAAGCAGTGACCTAGAAGTGTATTCTTAGGTATGCGCCCAATGACAGCAGAGTAAGTGACAGCTGACATATAATTGAAGGAAGGAAAAAACAACATGCCCCCCCAAAAAGTGAAAACAATTGAACACCCATATTTCTTCATGGCACTAAATTTGATGTTTACAAAAACAAATTTTTGAGGTGTGCTCAATAACGGCTGTTAAAAATACAGAAGACACATATTCTTTTTTTCTGTTTGTTTATTAAATCATGGTTGTGTACATAAATGCAATCATGGGGTACAATGTGCTGGTTTTATATGCAATTTGAAATATTTTCATTGAACTGGTTGGCATAGCCTTCATGACATTTTCTTTGTTATGGTGTGCAGACATTTATATTCTACATTTATTAAGTTTCACGTATACCCTTCTGAGATGCACACAAGTGTGGACCCACCAAATACTCTCTGTCTGCCCATTCTTACCCCTCCCCTCCCCTCTCTTTCCCCTTTCCCCAGTTGTTTCATATGAAAGCTATAAATTAGTTTCATAGTAGGGCTGAGTACATTGGATACTTTTTCTTCCATTCTTGGGATACTTTGCTAAGAAGAATATTTTCCAGTTCCATCCATGTAAGCATGAAAGAGGTAAAGTCTCCATCTTTCTTTAAGGCTGCATAATATTCCAGGGTGTACATATACCTAATTTGTTAATCCATTTGTGGGTTGATGGGCACTTGGGCTTCTTCCATGACTTAGCAATTATGAATTGGGCTGCAATAAACATTCTGATACAGATATCTTTGTTATAATGTGATTTTTGGTCTTCTGGATATATACCTAGTAGAGGAATTATAGGATCGAATGGCAATTCTATTTTTAGGTTACTAAGTATTCTCCAGATATCTTTCCAAAAGGACTGTATTAGTTTGCATTCCGCCAGCAATGTAGAAGTGTTCCCTTTTCTCCACATCTGCGCCAGCATCTCTGGCCTTGGGATTTTGTGATGTGGGCTAATCTTACTGGAGTTAGATGATATCTCAAAGTTTTGATGTGCATTTCTCTGATGATTAACGATGGTAAGCATTTTTTCATGTGTCCATAGGCCGTGCACCTGTCTTCTTCAGAGAAGTTTCTCTTCAGGTCCCTTGTCCAACCCAAGATGAGATCATTTGTTCTTTTCTTGCTAATATATTTTAGTTCTACATATTCTTAAAAGATGTACTAGAAAATGGTTAAAATTTGTTTTAGGAAAATGATCATGTTTAAAACATTTATGTATATGCTTCTTCTTATTTCAAGCATGTCAGATAAAATTGGGTACCATCCATATAAATGTTCAGTTTATATTATCATGAAATCAGTTCTATTTTATGCCCCTACACTAAAGGCCATGCAATGAAAGGCATGTTTATTTAACTACACAACTGTCGTGATATTAAGAAAAGTCCACAAGGCTCAAGAAAAATCCACTAGACCAGTGAGCCAGTGAAAACATACACTGAGAGAAAACAGGGCTATACAGGACATCTTGGCTCCAGAGAAGGCAAACCTTATTCAAACTTAACCCTTCCTTCTGTGCATGGACACTGTGTGATTCTGCTCATGTTCCCCAATAATGTTGAAAGGTACAAAGCAACACCTTGTAAGAACTAAATGAGATGATATATGTTCTAGAGTCCACCTCAGGCTCATATATAGAAAACTTGTTTCCCAAGGTTTGATTGTTGAGGGAGACATTCAACTTTTAATACTTTTGCATTGGGGATTAGGTTTTAACCTGTAACTTTTGGGGAAATACAAACATGTAGTCTATAGAAGAAAATACACATATGAATCATTGCTTCCAGAATAATACAAAGAGGTGACTGAGTATTGACTGGAAGACTGCAATTGCTATAGTCAATAGGACTGAGTCACTGAGGACAGGACATGTCATGGGTGGTTTTGTGGTGATAGTGGGGTTGGATGTTTCAGAGAAGGGCAAGGGTGGGACATGGGGGTGGGAGGTATGAAAGAGCATGCAGAGGTGTGGGGAAGAGCCAAATCTGCAGTAGATAGGCTGATGGGACAATCAGGAGCCCCCAACTCAGTTCCTGGCTGGCACCAGTACACAGTTCTGCAGTATCTGCACAGCACAGAGTCACACAGGTTTGTAATCTTGCCTCTGCCACTTACGATTTCAGGGACACTGGGCAATGTTACAATGCCTAAGTCTCCTCAGATGTAAAGTGAAGCTCAGCTTGTACCTATTTTGAAGAGCTGTGAAGAGGATTAAATTGAGCATCCAGAGAGATAAAGGCATGACAGCCAGCAGGTACAGTTCCCAAGACTAAGCATCCCATATACAGCCATTTTTATGGTTCCATTATTATCTATTATTGACATTACCCTTCTATCTCATATTGCCTCCTACGCTCATGTACCTTGTCTCCCATATATTCCTGAGCTACCTTGCTTCTGATCTTTACCTAATTGCACCACTGAAATCGATCCCTATCCTTAACTTTCCTTTCTGTTCCTCAGATTGTATCTAAGGTGCTATCTTCCATCTCATCCTTCAAGGTCTAGAACAAATCACACCACCTTTGCAATCCATTCCAAGATGTCTGGACCCACTTGTATTGCATGGTTTCAATCTTTGTTATAGCCCTTGTCACAAACTACATCATATTATAATGTCTAATGCAGGTGACAGTTTCTCATTGACTTGTGAGTCCTTATGAAGCAAGAATACTTTTTGTTAAATTTAATTTTCTCCAGGGTCACTTTACATAAGCTTGATGAAAATAAGCCCAAGGCATCTGATTCTCTTTGTTTTTCTCCTGAGGACCGAACTCAAGTTCCAACTTCTCCTTTTAGCATTCACTTAATATTTTTCATTACATGAGAAGTCTTAAAGGGAAATGATTTAAGAGTCAGAATAAATAATCTAATAGTTAATCCTGAGTTTATGAAATACCTTTAACAATGGATTTGGGGGGATGATCTAACCCTGACTTAGCTAGCATCCTGATCATAGTAATTTATGATTCTTAGATTGTAGATAATGTGTGTGTTCATATCCAAATGCTCTGAGACTCTACTTTGTTTGGCTTCATGCATGTTTTTCAAGGTTTCAAAATCCATTCACTAGAGCTTATTTAGCCTCAGCTGATAAGATAGCTTTTATTGTGTGAGTATGTGTAGGTTTTTTGTTTTTTTTTTTTTTTTAACAGAAGCCAAGTGTGCCCTTTGGATGAATTGATTTCCTCAATCTCATGGTGAAATATTGCATTTTAGTTGTCACTTTTGATTTATTGTTTCTTTAAACATTAAATCTTCCTTTGCATTTTTATTGGTTTCATTAAAAATTTCCTGCCCATCTTTTTCATGGCCACCTCCATAAAGGCTAGGAAGGCTTCAGTCGGGGAGCCTTGGGGGACTAGCAAAGTCCCCTCCTATCTGCTGGGTCCTCCTAGATGCCACCCTTCCTTTGGCAGCACATTCTGAAGAATTTAAGAAAAATCCAGAAAAATCCTGCCTGCTTTTGTTATGGAGTTTATAAAAATATGTATTAAGTCTAATAACTTTAGTGTGTAATGAGGCACACAGCGTATGTCAGAAGTATGGAGACCAAGCAGAAGTATGGAGTCGAATGGTTTGTCTTGTTGGCAAATGTGTGGCATGAGATTGACCTTTAAATTGAGCACTGGGAGAGATAAATAAGGTAATCAAAAGGATTACCACACAGTCACAGGAACCTGGAGCCATCTGGTCAAGACAAAAATAAATCAGTAATGCAACTGGAAATGGTCTCCAGAGACCTTTGGGGTTTGGTTTAGCATCACTGTCTCTCAAATTGTGGAGCAGAGGCAACTGACAGCAATGATCATGAAACTAACTCTAATTAACACACACAGACACACACACACACACAGAGCAAAGGACTCAGAAGTCCTTTCAGACTGAAATGCCTCACACATGAGGGACTAAACGCCAAACAATAATTTGAAAGTGTCTCTGCTTAGTAAAGACAAAATATAAAAAGCATGTATTGATTGTGGGATAAGCTCATGAAGGCTTGATGCAGAAAAACAAACAAAACAAAAGCAAAAATCCCATTTAATCAAAATGTAACAAACCAGTGCTTTCAGCTATACAACAACTGTTTTGCTGACTTGAGTTAATAAAGCTAACATCTGATGTGTTTCTTTAAAAGATCTGCCCTTCTATAACTTCTTATGTATGTGCCAAAGAGGATTTAACAAAATTATATGAAATACTTAAGTAAAATCATTTTTATTTAGTATTTTCTTTCTTCAGAAAACTCAAACAAAACCATCTCATTTGTTTTTCCTGTTACAAAAAACTCTCCTGAGCTACAGTGATTCAACTCTCCAAAAGATAAACCGTTAGGAATACAGATTAAAACAAAAAGATATCTAAAGGTACTATTTTGATCTGATTTTTTTATATTTAAAAAATTCTCCCAAATAACATCTATATCACATTTATATCACATAAAACATTTTTAACAGCATTATTAAGATACATTTACATGTTAAATACATTATTCGTGTATTTTTGAAGTTCTTCAGGATCATTTAATGATGTTGACATATGGTGCCATGTGTACCCCAGACTCCCACAACTCTGTGTTATGTCTGGTTACACGGTGGGCTTCCTCATCCATCCCAGCTTTCAAAGCTTTTCAACTCATACATAAGTGCTGACTGTTTACTATATGTGACGTTCTCTGCTTAAAACTGAATGAGTTAAAGAGATGTGGGAGACAATGTTCCTACCCTCAGAGTGTAGATTCTGGAGGGACTCAGTCGGACCTGGAGAAAATCAAGAACATTCTAAGCAATGTCATCAGTGAAGTTCAAAACACTTGGTGCGAGCAGGCAGGAGGAGACACTCTGTCTCATTTGGTCTCATTACCTTGAACCTCACTGTACCTAAATTTCCCACCTTATGAAAATCAAAATCATACTTGATTTGTAGTTTCCTATTGTAGTTTTAATAGGTTAAGGCATATCACCATGGGGTACTGTGGCTCATGCCTGTAATCCTACTACTCTGGGAGGTCGAGGCGGGAGGATCCCTTGAGCTGAAGAGTTTGAGACCAGACTGAGCAAGAGCGAGACCCCATCTCTACTAAAAGTAGAAAAATTATCCAGGTATTGTGGGTACTTGTTGTGGCATTTACTGGGGAGGCTGATGCAGGAGTATCGCTTAATCCCAGGAGGGATGATACCATGCTACTGTAGCCTGGGGCAACAGATTGAGACCCCAGCCAAAAAAAAAAACAAAAAAATCTTTAAGGCTTCTGAAGCACTTAGAACAGCACCTGGCACATTTTTGGCATCCACTTGAATGAAAACACCATTTTTTTGTATATTTTATATTATTATTGCTATATTTTTTATTATTGTAATTATTATTTGGTCCCCCTATGTGCTGACTCTGGTTGGGAGGTGGTGAATTTTTTTGTTTTTTTCTGTGTTTGTTGTGTTTTGTGTTTTCCTGAGACCTAAACGTTAGTGATAGGAAGATTTTCCCACAAATTTGCTTTTTTACTGGAATTTGGCCCAATGGTGTGGGGGACATAGAAAACCAGAAAGTGTGGTTTCTTTTCAAGGAACTCCTGGTTAAAATGGAAGGAGGAGATACACAAAAACACAGACACATAATACATAATGACGGAACACGACACACAGAAAGTGGATAGCGTGATTTCAGTTCCACATTGCATCATCATACAAATCCTGATAGCCACACTGTCTGCCGCCAGTCTGTAGGGGAAACAGGATCTTTGAGATCAGGTGGTCCTGAGCAACTTGAAGGTGGTGGTGAGAGCACATCACTGGCGTGCACACCAGGAAAGAACTTCTGAAATGCTGGCGTGGATTGGAGGGCGATGTTTTGGGGTAATAGTACTAGACAGAGAAATAAAAGAGGCAAACAAGAATCGTGGCTCTTCTTTCGGCTCAGCCACTTTCTTATGCAAATTAGCTATCTCGATAGAGTTTTCAATCTCTACTAAAGAAGATTATACAACCAGGCATGTAACTTTTCTTTCTTTTCTAAAATTACTGAATCTGTCTAGGGGCATAATTTCCCACTGTGACTGTTGATCATATACAGTGATACACATACTCTTTTCCTCACCATGTCCTTCAACATTTCCCTTCTCATGTAGCATTCTGTCAATTTGGGGGTTAAATCAAAACCTATTGCTAACATTATAATTAACTCTGTAAATATTGTTTACAGTTGATTCATATAATGAACTACTTATATGATCACAACATAATTTTTTCCCAACTTATTCTTTTCCAACTTGTCTGAACTTAACAATTATCTTACTCTCTCTCTCTCCCTCTCTCTCTCACACACACACACATACACTATCTGCTTTGGTTTTCACATGATTCCAAAATCTTCTGATAGGACAGATAATCCCTAAATACAGTTACTAGTGTCAAATATTTTATATATATATATATATATAAATATTTATATATGGTAAAGATTAGTTGTACTTTCCTTTCCTTGGAGATCTCTCTTGCAGCCCTCTTTTTCCCTGCTTCAGTCTAGGCTATCTATAAGCTAGACATGGTAATGATACTGAATTTCCCTTCAACATCACCGTAAGCTTCCCATAGCCTGTCTCTCTGCTGAAGATTTACATCCTGGATCACATGACTCCATCTTTCCTGTTTAAGTGGAAAATCTTTTATAGTAACCTTCTCAGAAAGAATGCATGGGAGATATAGTTTTTAAAGCTCAGTGTATGTGAACATGTCTTTATTTTCCCTTTATATTTGATCAGTTTTTGCTTAAATATTAAATTCTAAGTCAAAGATGATACTACCTATGAATTTGAAGGCTTTTCTCCTTTCCTTTTTTTTTTTCATTCATATATACTCTTTTAAAAACAAAATACAGATGTGATTCTTATTCCAAGCCATGTCCTCAGCTATTTTCTTTTCATTTTCTATTTTCTTTTTTCATTTTGTTTGGTGTTTGTTTTGCTTCATTTTGTTTTGTTCTTTTTGTCTAAGGACATTTAAAATCTTCTCATTAGCTCCATTATTCTGAAATTTTGTAACAGTGTCATTTGAGCAAGTCTGATTTCAGTCCTTGTAGGTAGTACTAGGTAAACTTTTTTTTTTAAATATATAAACATTATTTCGTTCTGGAATTTTTTCTTTCATTATTGCTTAAATAATAGCATATGTTCTCTTTTATTTCTTATCTTCTTTAATTCCCATTATTCTTGTGCTGTAATCCTGAACAGATGTCGGTTTTCTTATCTTTTCTTAATTTTTTATCTCTTTGTTTTCTTCTTCCACTTTTTAGAGGTTTCTTTTTTTATTTTTTTTTATTCCTTGGGTTGAACTTTTAAATTTCTACTCTAAATTTTTTTATTTCCAATAGCCTTTTAAAAATTCTAAACAGAAAATTTGTAATGCAGCCAATTTTTATAGATATAATATATTCATTTTCCTTTATAGAAAAAGCCTCTTGTACTTTTGAAAGTTTTGAAGTTCTCTTTTTCTTCTGACTTACTTTTATACCTTTGTTTTGCTGTCTCTTTCATTGTTATTTTGCAGGCCTTCTATAAACATCAGGTGATTACTTGTGATCCATTTATGACTGAGGGAAGAGCAAGGCCCTTATTGGAATTTCTGAATTTCTATATTCATGAAATGGAAATAATGATGATGAAGATGACAACAATGAAGATGATGGTTAGAGATGAGGTTAAGCTTATGACAACTTTGCCCAATTTAATGATGTTTGGAGCCAACTACCAAGATACCAAAGTCTTTCATCTTTGTTTGAAGGAAAGGATGTAAAGTGGTTAGAAATCTCAGTCCACAACTCAGACAGGTATGCAAGATGAATCAGTTTCTTGTTCTAAAACTAAATTCAATTATAATTTCCCATTACCTGCCTTTAGATTTTTACTCTCATTGACATCACTTTCCCTTGGTTTATTCTCCCAAGCATTTGGACTTAGTTTGAGAGGGTTTAGTTAGCACAATATTTGTATAGACATGCCAGATATGTTTATGGAATATCAGAAAGGATCCACACCTCGTTTTCCTGGTAGAGTCACTGGCAAAGTTTTGCTTCCCAAAGTAAGGAAGTTCTTATAAGTAAAGGCTTATCTGATATTTGGTCATTGGTTCCGGTAGATTGCCACTGAGAAGGCCCTTATCTCATGACCTGTCTCTTCCTTTTGTTGAATAATTCTGTTGCAAACCGACTACACATAGGAAATATCCACATCACACTTCGGGGTGATGAAAATTTTTCCTTGATGTCTATGTTAGAGTGAAGCTGGCTAAGTTATTCCTTACCAGCCTTCCCTTACTTAGGGAAGCAAGACTTAGCCAGCAAATCTACCAGGTAAACGAGGTGTGAATCTTTTCGCATATTCCATAAACATATCTGGCATTTGCTTTTAACTCCCCATATGTCTCCCTAGGGTGCAGATACCTAAAATTTCAATGCCTCTGCTCTCACCATTTGGCTTTTATAGGCCAGGATTATTGCTCTGTTTTATAGTGTTGCCCCCTAAAATTCTGACTATGCTGTGTCTTCTCTTTTCCCCTAAAGACAAATACTTTTATAAATACAAACACTAGTAGCTCCAAAACACACAAATAAATTTTACATCAAGATGTGGAAGAAGTAGGAGATAAAGGGGTCACTAGAGTACCTTTCAAAAGGAATCATAGAACATGTCAATAATTTTCTCAGTTCACATATTGAAAACATATGTGAAGCTTTGAAACTTCCATGTGTCAAATCTTTCTACTTGTTCACACTGTTATATTGTCTTATCTTTTCTTTTTCTTTTTTTAATACACAATGTTCACAGTCTATGATACAATCAATTACTTATATCTTAAACCCACAGCTATTTAATTTCAACTACTTTGAAAAGCATTCAAAAAATCATTTGGGTTACTTCTCTGCTCTCAAGAGGTACTTTTATATGCTTACAAGTTCACATAAACAATTGGAAACCACTCAAGACCATATCAATTATTGACCAGTAGTAAATGAATGGTGGGAAGCAGATATGACTGGATGTTGATATTATTTTCTCCCTTTTGAGTCCTTGTCAGGTACGGCATTGCTGGAGAAAAGAAAGGAGAGCCCAGGAATGAATATTGGAGCTATTGGTTCAATAGCACCTTCCAAGGGGCCCTTAAGGGTAATTTCACTAATTGAATTAAATATTTTCAGAATTCCAGAGCATCTAACACAGTATTTCAAACAAACAAATGAAGTGATAAATAAACCAAACAGCAAACCGTAGGGGACCTGGGGAAGCTGTCACGAGTTACAGGTGATTCAGGTAAAACCACTGTAATCTGTTGTTTCTATCCATCTGCAGTAAGTTTAGAATTGCATTTAGCTGCTAGTGATCAATGATGGAAATAGCAATAGGTTAAATGAAATGGAGGTCTATTTCTCTCATTTGAAAGTAGAGGTACTGAGACCAACCCCAGCAAATTGGTATTTTCAGCACTTAAAACCTTTTCAATATTTTTACTTCCTGCAATATTGCCAATAAGATTAAGCCAATAAGAATTAGAATGGATTGGGTGGGGCAAAAGGAGGTGACAAATTTAATGAGTCCAGAATATCCATTTCTAAACAATAAGCAGAGAGGATGGGCAAGATGAGGACAGGAAGCTAGGAAGTAGCCCCTGAGTGTCAGGGAGCCTTTCCAGACTCTTCACAGCAGAAAGACAAAGTAGGGAGGTAAATAGTGTTTTAAGATGAACAGTCTGACACTCACGTGAGGAATGTTGATTTTTTCTCTCTCTCTCTCTCTTAAAATTGAAGTAGGAATGAAAATAATTTAAGGAACATGGAAATAGCCACAAGGGAGCAGTAGCATTTTAAATAGAAAAAGATAAGCGCAGCTTAGAGGCCTTCATGATTTCATTTCATCTTAAATATAATCATGATCCATGAGCTCCATGAAGGGTAAGTTGGGAAACTAACCAGGAAAGTAAGCACAGTAATGTAATTCTTTTGCATATCATTCCAGCCACTGAATTGGTTTCATCTCTTTCCCCATCTAGTAACATGCTCACACACTGGGCTCAGGCACGAAGAATAGCAGCCACATGAGGGAATGAAAGGGAATCCTAGACCAGACTTCCAGCCCCATCAGAAAACAAATGCCTTGATTTTTCAAAGTCCCTGATGCACGATTTCTATGTCATAGTGACATTTTTTTTTGGGAGGGGGGGCTCCTGGAGTTTTTTGGTCTTCAAGAGTCTGCTCTTAAATACAAATGCACCTGTGAGGAAAAAAATATTGTAAGCAAGAGTTTTCCCACTTTATCCTAATAATTTTCAGATGAATTTCAAGGCATGACAAATTCCTGGGACCTAGGCAGGATTATGGGTGTTTTGAAGAAGGGGGAAGCTGGACGGGTGCTCACGTGAAGGGGCATATATACCAACTGCAAACTTTTCCTAAGATACAGAAGGAAATTAATGTGTTCTTTCATTCAACATGGCTGGCCTTGTCTCCATGTCTCTTCGAGGGCCCCATGGAAAGTCAGAATCAGACTCCGTTTCAGTAAATTTTGCTATCCCTGAGTCCAATTTGGTGCTTAACTCTTGGAAGATCACTGGAATCTTTGTGCCTAGCTTTTTCTGATGAGGAACAAGAGTCATGGGTTAACAGGACATGGAAGAGTAAAGAAAGTGAGTGATCTCCAGTGCCCTTCTCATGAGTCTTCCTTACTTCAAAGGCTGGAAAAGTGGAAAGTAGAGTGATACTTTCTAAAACTCCTTGTAGCTGCAGTTTCTATGGAGACTTGAGTTCCGCCAGGTGTACACACCACTGCACGACTTGGAGGCAGAAGAGAGAAAGGGGAGGTGGTGGTCAAATCAAGAAGGGTGAGATCTTCTGGAAAGCATAGTATTAGGGCAGTGGGCATGGGTTCTTTGAGATGAGGTAGTATTGTGCTGTCACAGGTGCCAACTGGGGACCAAAATGCTGATAGCAGCGGGGCATATAGACCCCCAAATAGCATTTCTCCTGGATGCACTGTCCTTGGCCAGCATTCCCAACCTTAGTTCCTTGGCCGGCCTAGATATTGCACAAATTCCCAACAGCTTGTAATAAATCCTTTTTTGAATAAATGGGAAAAAAAAAGAAAGTGAGTGATCATGGCAATTTGAGATATCTGTGAGATTTGGGGTTTTAGCTATTGACAGAATAGCATCCCAGATCTTGAATCCAGTCCTAACTGGGGCTTTCCATATTCCTCAGCCCTCTGCAGGATATTATGTCAGTCCAGATTTTGTTCTTAAGGAATGAAGCTTTAGAAGTCACTGGGAGGCTGCTCCTTAGTGTGGATGACAGAGGAACAGCAAACATGTGAGCGAGCACGTCATTTCTCTGTAGGGGGTTCAGAAAATACACAGCCCTATTATGGCTTTGCTCTCTCCAACAGAGAAGCATTGTGTTTCCAACAATAACTTGTCATTCCTTTGCAGTTAGAGTATTGTCACAACTGAATGTTGAAGGTGGGGAAAATGTCATCCTAATTGTTGACACATTCAGACATCTCATGGACTGGACTCTAAAACCAGAGCCCATGGAGCCGGCACATCCTTGTGGGTGGGAAGCCTTGATGAACGGAAAGCTGGGAGGGAGAGGGGGCGCATTTTGAATTGGAAGGACCTTCTGGGGAGCGATATTTCTTACCATCTAATTGCTCTGTGTTTTATAGAACGTGATCATTAGGGATCCTGGGCATGAATCCGCGGAGATGTTCTTGTGAAATAAAGCAAGAGGCTATTAAACAGAAAGTTTAAATATAGCTACAGGGAGACATACTTCCTGACAACTTGACAGATGTCTTGGAGTGACGACTCCTTCCTTCATCACTAATTACAAAATCATTTGTCTTAAGGAAAGGACAAAAGAGAAGTAATTATGAAAAACATGATTCTTAAGGGATAAAAAGATAACATCAATTTAAAACACGGGAGCAATCATAACCACTTAGAATCATTATTAGTTTGGTGGAACCAATGACAGGTTGCTTTTTAGAAACTAGAGGGAATGGGGTTCCTGAAGCAGAGGGGAAGAAAAACATTCAGTTTCTTGTTATGCTAAACTTATCCCCAGACTCCCGAGACGTCTTTGATGAACAGTTCATTAAAATTTCCGACCGCAGATGAATTTGAGCTAAAATACACAAATGTTTTAATTATACATTCCTTTTTAATTACACTAATGACTTGTAATGTGTTTATGTTGGTTTAGAGTTTAATTTCTTCCCTTAGATTAGGTGGTTGACTTAAGGACTGTGCTTTTCAGTAAAATAGCATGATTCATCAATGTTTGATTATGAATTAATGCCCAAATGTAGAAGAGCTGCTGCCCTTGGAGGAATGGTTTTGCCCATGAACTGCTCTTTTCTTGGGCCCAGGGGACAGAGGTCTGGTCATCTTGCAAACATAGAGTTGGGAGTTTTGAGGAAAAAGGTTGTGAGTACTTAGTTCCAAGGATGGGGAGGTCTTGAGGAAGGAATTGGGGAGTGAATGGATAGAGAAGCAAACACCTACGTTTACGAGATAGACCTGCTTACCAAGGTCCCCATTTGCAAGTAGATAGAAAAGAGTCAAAGCCAGCCCAGGGTCAATCTGTGAGGGGTCAGGGGTAATCTGTGAGGGGCCAGGGTCAATCTGTGGGGGGTCAGGGTCAATCTGTGAGGGGCTAGGAATACTCTTAGATGTTTTGTGACCATACCCTTATGCTGTCTTGGGGATCTTGCATTTTGAGATCCTTTAACTTTCTCCCCCAAAGCAATATATTGTCACAGTGAATCCCAGGATCAAGAATAAGATTTTGATAAACATTTTCAAACTGATATATGACTAAACACAAATAGAAAACTTCAAAATTTACATTTTAAAAGAGGATTATTATGTGAACAGTGATTACCTCATGATGCTCTTTTTACAAAGGTCGGGAACTAGACAAATGTGTCCTTTTATCTGCTTCCTTCATACGATGGATATTGGTGGTTATTTTCCTCTAGAGTAACACTTTGCTTCATGCTGGTAATAAATTCTCCTTTGCATGCAGAGAAACTACTCCATGTGGTGTGACTTGAGCTAAAGCCATCCTTTGTTCCCTCACTGTAGGGCTAGCCAGCAACAGTACACAGTCTTCCTAGGAACGGAGATCGGTTGAAGGTAAACACCTTACAGAAGCCAGACCACTCAAGGACTACTGTAGGATTTTTGTCAAACCTGTCATGATAAGCAGAATCATCCCCCCCTCCAATTATGTACACCCTAGTACCTGGAACCTGTGACTATGTTATGTTATGTGGCAAAAAGGACTTTGCAGATATAAGTTAGTCAAAAACACTGAAATGGGAAGATTATTGTGGATTATAAGGGAAGGTCCAATATAATCACAGCATCCTTGTACATGAACAAGGAAGATAAGATAATTATAGAAAAAGAAGTGGCAGGTATGGCCAAAATGATGCAATTACTTTGAAGATAGAGGGAGGGGCAACAAGTCAATGAATGCAGGCAGCCTCTAGAACCGAGGTTCTTAACCTGTGGGTTATGACCCCTTTGGGGGTGGAAGGATCCTTTCACAGGGGTCACCTATACCATCCTACATATCAGATATTTACATTACAATTCATAACAGTAGCAAAATTACAGTTATGAAGTAGCAATGAAAATAATTTTATGGTTGGGAGTCACCACAACATGAGGAACTGTATTAAAGGGTCACAGCATTAGGAAGTTTAACAACCACTGCCCTAAAAGCAGGAAAAAGCAAGGAAATGGATTTCCCCTGTGTCTGCAGAAAAGATGATGGCTCAGCTGAAACTGATTTTAATAACCCCATGATACCCATTTCACTTCTGACCTCCAGAATTGTAAAGTAATAATAAACTTTTATTTAAATTATCACATTCATGGTAACTTGTTACAGCATTGATAGGAAATTAAAATATCTGTTACGAAAATAAATGTCTCTAAGCTAAGAGCTTAATGTTCTGAAAATGCTTGTCTCTTGTATGGAAAGAAGATGTCCAAGAACTAGAGCAGGTGTCCTCAAACTTGTTAAACAGGGGGCCAATTCACTGATGGTCAGACCGTTGGAGGGCCAGACTATAGTTTAAAAAAAAAAATAACTATGAACAAATTCCTATGCACACTGCACATATCTTATTTTGAAGCAAAAAACAAAAAGGGAACAAATACAATTTGCACCAATGCATGTGGCCCCTGAACTAGAGAAACAGGCATGGATTTTTGATGAGGTTATTTGGACCATTTGGTCAGCTGGTGCTCAAACTACACCCTAATATCCTTATCGTTGATTTCTGGCAGTGTATCCTTTACAAAGCCTTTGGTTTATGCTAGTTTGAGTTGGATTTCTGTCCCTGAAAACTAAAGTTATTTTAGTTAGTATATTCTAATATTATAATAGCAATAAAATCTGAAAGAAAAACTTAAATTTTTATAAGATTAGTTCATGGTATTGTCGTAAAATTTTGTTGCCATATACAGGTTGAAACTGATTGAATTGGTGAAGGTAATTGTATTCATTGCAATTATTGCACTCTTGCTATTCTTTTTCCCAAATCTTCTCTGTTTCTCAGAATGTAAAATGGAGACTTGTTATCATGCTCAAGTGAATGTAAAGATGTCAGTTTACTACCAATGCCAAAATATATATTTGGATAAAGACCTTTCAGATGCCCCAAATTGCCTTATTATGGCATCTTCTCCCTCTAAGTAGATATATGGCCACCTTCATTACATACATCTGTCTAATCTGCTTGAAGTAGGCTTGCCATTGGAGAAGCCAAGTTGAAGGCCATTAATGAAAAACATAATAACTCTCTAAGTGTTGAAGAATGGAGACTTAGCACAAATACCATCCAATACAGCAGAGCAAATATATTCAGTTATGGAAAAATTTTCACATGAAAGGGAAAATGATTTTTTTTTTTAAGACAGGGAGGCAAAGTAATCAGTCCCCTGGACACAGAGCCAAGTGACACACACAGGAGGATGGTAGCACAGGGCTTTCTACCCATTCAAAAAGAACTGGTATTATCTGCAGGGTCTGATGCACAGACATTCCATAGACCCTCGTCTTGCTATATGCCAGAGGAAAAAGAGTGAGTTCAGTTTAAAAGAGCTGTACTTGGCCAGGTGCAATGGCTCATGCCTTTAATCCTAGCACGCAGGGAGGCCAAGGCAGGTGGGACTACTGAGCTCAATAGTTAGAGACCAGCCTGAGCAATAGGGAGATTCTGTCTCTATTCAAAAAATAGAAAAACTAGCCAGGTATTGTGTGGGGGTGCCTGTAGTCCCAGCTACTCAGGAGGCTGATGCAAGAGGATCTCTTAGGCAGCGTCTGTGGCTCAATGAGTAGGATGCCAGCCCCAAATACTGAGGGTGGTAGGTTCGAACCTGGCCCCGGCCAAACTGCAACAAAAAAACAGCTGGGCATTGTGGTGGGCACCTGTAGTCTCAGCTACTCAGGAGCCTGAGACAAGAGAATTGCTTAAGCCCAAGTGCTGGAGGTTGCTCTGGGCTGTGGCGACACAGCATTCTTCTGAGGGTGACAAAGTGAGACTCTGTCTCTAACATTTATAGTGTATCTCTTTAGACCTTTAGTTTCAGATTACTGAGAGCTATTACACCATAGGATTCTATCCAAGGTACAGAGAAAGACTCTGTCTCAAAATAATAATAATAATAAATTTTTAAAAAGAGCTGTACTTGATAAAACTAATGTGTGAAGGCTCAGCCTTCAGATAGAAATCAAGGAATGCAGAGAAATACGGAAGCTACCAACTGGAATGTAGCACCTGAATAGATCATTGTTGCCCTGTAAGCACTCTCCTCTTCCATGTGTGCCACCATTAAATTTGGACTTATTTCCAATGGACTATTCCACCCACAAAGGAAACAGGTTTATAAACAATCATTTATTCTTAGCTGTTTTTAGTTACATATTTTCCTTTAGAGGTGAAACTTGGATGGAGTTTGAGAGATCATTCATTCAAGGAAATTTTACAGAGCGTTTGTTATGAGCTGGGACCTCTGCTATAAGAGAGGAAATATAAGTAGGAATCCAACAGACACCTTCCTCCCAGAAGGATTTTGTGGTGTGGTGTAAGAGTGTCAGGGAGTTATGATGTACAGTTTTAGGTTGAAGAGGTTAAAGACAAATATTTTCTTATTTCTCACTTTCTGCAAACACAACTCCACCAAATCTCATTAGTTCATGGAAATTCCATAACTAACCTTTTTTGCCATTTTCAGTACTTCATAGTCTATATGTTCATTTAGAAATATAAGTGCTGGATGATCCCATTATTCATTCTCCTTTGCTATATTGAAAATCTAGAAAAATGAAGCAGAAGTAACTGTAACAGAAATTTTAATAGATGTGTTCCCCAACTCTCAGCTCAAAGTGCATTCACTGCATAATGTCTGTGCAAACCAAAAATGCATTCAATTCATAATAGGGCTTGAAAAAACATTGGCTTTTCTCCAAAGTCTACTGAATGCAGTTCAAACACCTAGGTCTGGCATTCCAGGCCTTCCTCAAACCTGGCTTATCTCTTCCTCCAAGTTTGCACCCTCACTCACCTAGGAAAATTGTAGACCCTCATTTCAAGAATACCCATGTTAATGCCCTGCTCATGCCTTGCTCTCAAGTGCGCTGCCCTACCACCGCCATCTTCATGCAGTGACTTCCTACTAATCTTCCAATGCTTTTTCAAGTCTTTTCCAATCTCACTACTCTAGCTACTTTATTGAACTTTGCTTGCAACACTCAGATAGCTCTTGTCACATTCCACCTTCTATCACAGGTATTTTGTCACTATCTTATCTCCTCTTAATAGAAGGCAGAGATTCTAACATGTATCTGGGCTCTGGCAATTTCCAGCACATTGAATACTAGGCATCATAAATATCTGATCAATGACTGAATGAATTGAATTGAATTCAGGTCATTGAGAGAACGGGGAGACCACATCAAAGCAATGTAATTACAAAATTTAGCGTATGTGGGGTTGGCTGGCTCGGGCAAAAAGTGAAGAGTCTAAAAGGAACCAGCAGTTAAGGGACTTGTGCAGTTATCCTGTTATAAGGAGATAAAAGTAGAACTGGGACAGAAGGGGAGCAAGCAAATTGGAAAGGCATTTCTATCCAAGACATGGTGCAGTCAGGAGATAAAGAATATGGTTTTTGCTTGGGAAACTAAACATGGAGGTGCCTTAAACAAAATGTGCAGACAGCAACTGTCAACATGTTAGGTGCTTCGTTCCGTGTTAATATGAAGTCTGAGTTTTCCTGATACTATGTAATTGCACATTTTTATTACTGGGCTGAAAGATTTTAGATTCTCTGGGACAGAGATATCCAGTATATCTAAGCTGTGTTCACATGGGTTCTCATGCTCAATTCAGTTTCCTCAGGGTTATCTGGTAGTGCAGAGAGAAAGCTAGGACCCCTAACCCCTACCCAGCCACTACACCAGGATCGATTTTGGTTATTGCTATTTATTGCAGTGTAGTCTAAGAAGATCTCTTTGGAATGGAAAAGAGATCCTACTGCTTCCTACTGCTTAAAAAGTACCTTAAAACCTATGCTCTAAAGATGGGGTAAGCAAACTATGGCCCATGAACTAAGGACTTTGACATTTTTTAAGGGATGCTTAAAATTATAAAATAAAAATAATATGAGCAGTTATATAACAGACCAGAACTGACCCATAAAACCTCCAGCACTTACAACCTTGTCCTTTTAAGAAAAAGCTTTTCCCAGTGTTAAGTAAAGATAATTTTTCCTGATACTCAAGTCACAGATAATTCCTGTTGCTGATATTTGATAGTGTTGTTTCTTCACACCACTGGACACGTGTCCCTCATTACTAGTCTTCTTTCCCTGTATTCAACTAGCATCCTTAAACCCTGTGTTTATGGCAATAACCAGCTCCTCCTTTCTCACAATGTTTATAAAACACTTCACAATTTTTAACTAGAGCTCTCCAAAATATTTATGCAATAAACAACTAATTTTTCAAGATAGTTATCACTGTAGATATTGGGCAGGGGATATTCTAAAATTCTAAATAAAGTACCTTATTTTAGTTATATGGTATGAGTTTCCAATCACAGCAGTCACCTTTTCAGAGATGTACTTCAAGATAAATAGAGCAATATCCATATTTTACAGTCTATAAAATTCAAATCTTTGCCTTAAAAAAGAGCGTTTACATGCAATGCATACACCAGCCAGCAAGTTTATTTATCAACATATATTTATGCAATATGTGCATTGTAAAGTTAGGGCATCAGTTTTAGGGTCTGGACAATTATTTATATCTAAGATCAAACAAGGGTGAGTGCCTATCAAAATGTTTTGTGACAGGCAGTTGTACTTCATGGACAAAAGGGATACACACAGCCAGCTCTCCACACCATTGGAAAGGTGACAAGTCTTTCAGGAGCTAAAGATCCACTCCCTTCTTCAGAGGAGCTTTTCTTCTGTCTCCATTGTTGGAGATGGAGATCCTACCCCTAACTTCTTAATATACTTGTAAAAATCACATAAAAATGCTATTCACTTGGAGGTATATGTGGTTGACAATGTACAAAGTTAAACTTTCCACAGGTATGTTTATTTTAAAAGCAATCAGAATCTTCAGGTAAGGCCAGAAAAGCATAAAAGTAGAAAATTTAGGAATACGGTGGATAAGAAGAGTTGGATATTTTGAGATAGAGCTATGTGCTTACTTTAAATTATCCAAACATTCATTCTTCAGAGCTGACCCAGGCTGAGGTTCTGAAAGGGTGGCTGGATGTAGGGCCTCTGGCCAGAAAGTGTACTGATAGCACTCTGTAAGGTCACAGGCAGGGGTGAGACTGACATCTAAAACCTATCAAGAGGTCCAGAAGAAATGTCTATTCAAGAGATGAGACGAAGAGGCTGAATCAAGTCATAAAGATCAGGAATGGATATGAGAACAAGAGAATAATAAATGAAAGAGGCCCACCTAGCTCATGGAGAATGCAGCCACATGTGCTTGTTGCAGACACTTCCAGTCTTTTTGGGGGGAAAGTTCAAAGCCAAGAACATCCCAGTTGCTGCCCTCTGAAGTCTCATTACTGGAATAGAGAGACCAGGGTTCCACACATTTGTCTAATATCTGAGGCACATTATGAAGAGGGAAGTTGGTTCTAGACACATTGCCTCCAGGCACCCCACCCTCACTGTTATTTATAAACCTCACAGTCTAAACGGGATATTATTTTACTCCCTCAAGTGAAATAGAGACATTTACCAGGATTTATTTTAACAAGCCTCAGGAGTTGGGTTATTTTTTAGATAAGCCATCTCCCAGAATTGTGATTGAGGCCTCAGTTTTAATGAACGGAACTAAGATTCATTAAAACCTAAATAATATGGTTTTAAGAATACTACCTGTTGGTTCCCTCCCCTCCGGCCAGGGAAGCCTCAGGCAGGCGAGTGCCTGGCCCTGCGCCCCGAACTTGCTGGGCTTCCACAGGTCTGCCGTCTACTAGAAACTCTGATGGTGACCGCCAGGCCCCCGCAGGTCTGACCCTGACCAGGAACTCCTCCCCCGGTGACCACACGGGCCTCTGCCTGGCATCCGCAGAGCCCCTGCAGGCCGGCCCCTGGCCACTAAATCCCCTGGCAACTGTGCAGCTCTGTGCCGAGCTTGCAGGGCTTCCACAGGCCTGCCTTATGCCAGGAACTCTGCCTGCAACCACCAGGCCTCTGCAGGGAGGCCCACAGCCAGAAATGCTCCCAGTAGCTTTCTGGCCCTACGCCTGTGCTTGCAGGGCTTCCGCAGGTCTGCCATCTGCTAGAGACTCTGCCGGTGACTGCCAGGCCTCTGCAGGTCTGCCTCCAGCCAGGAACTCCCCCGGGGACCACGCAGGCCTCTTCCTGGCACCTGCAGGGCCCCTGCAGGCCAGACCCTGGTGAGTAAATGCCCTGGTGACCATGTGGCCCTGCAGCAGAGCTTGCAGGGCTTCCACAGGCCTACCTTCTGTCAGTAACTTCGACTGCAACCGCCAGGCCTCTGCAGGCCCACTACAGCCAGGAATTCCCCTGGCAATTGCGCAGGCCTCCGCCTGGCACCCACAGGGCCTCTGCAGGCCAGCCTTCTGCCAGGGACTCCACTGGCAACTGCCAGGCCCCTGCCCCTAGCCAGGAACTCCCACAGCGATCGCCTGGCCTTGCATCCCATACTTGCCAGGCTTCTGTAGGTCTTCTTTTTGCCAGGGGCTCTGCCCATGACCGCCAGGCCCCCAGCCAGGGTCACTCCTGGCAACTGCGGGGGCCTCCACAGGCCATCCTTCTTCCAGGAACCCCACCAGTGACTCCCAGGCCTCTCTGCAGGCCCACCACCAGCCAAAAACTTCCCGCACAACCACACGGCCCTGAGCCTACCACTTCAAGGGCCAGACGCAATGGTGAAAAACAACCATGGGGCGGAATCAATGGAAAAACTCTGAGAATGCAAATAATCAGAATAGACCAACACCTCCAAGTAACAACAAGGCAGACACAGCACAAGATCTCCTGCATAGGCAAATGGCTGAGATGTCTGAAATCGAATTCAGAATCTGGATAGCAAATAAGATCAGCGGAATGGAGGAAAAGATGGAATTAGAATTTCAAGCAATAATTAGAAAGATGACCCAAAAGATGTCTCAAGAATTCAACGAATTCAAAGACAAAATTACCAAAGATTTTGACATGTTGAGACAAGAAGTTGCAGTCCTTAAAGAACTGAGAAATTCAGTAGAATCCCTCAGTAACAGAATGGAACAAGCGGAAGAAAGGATTTCTGACATGGAAGACAAAGCTTTCGAACGCTCTCAAACCTCCAAAGAGCAAGAGAAATGGAAGGCAAAAACAGATCACTCTCTCATAGAGCTCTTGGATAACTCGAAGAAAACCAATATTCGCCTCATAGGGATCCCCAAAAGCAATGAAGCAGCTTCACATGAAACAGAATCCCTTATTCATGAGATTATGAAAGAGAACTTTCCAGACATGCCAAGAGATTATGAAATTCAGATAGCAGACAGTTTCAGAACCCCAGCATGACTCAACCTGAACAAGTCATCCCCCAGGCACATCATAATTAAGTTCACTAAAATAAATATGAAGGAGAAAATTTTGAAAGCAACCAGATGCAAGAAATTGATAACCTACAAGGGGAAGAATATTAGAATAACTGAAGATCTCTTTGATCAAACTTTTCAAGCGAGAAGAGAATGGTCATCGGCTTTTAATCTCCTAAAACAAAATAACTTTGAACCCAGGATCTTGTATCCAGCTAAACTGAGCTTCATTTATGA
>CAUYRH010127563.1:0-12794 GCA_963574655.1 Perodicticus potto | reverse complement strand
CTCCGCCTCCGCCTCCTACAGGCGCCCGCCACAACGCCCGGCCATTTTTTGGTTGCAGCCGTCATTGTTGTTTGGCGGGCCCGGGCTGGATTCGAACCTGCCAGCTCAGGTGTACGTGGCTGGCGCCTTAGCCCGTTGAGCCACAGGCGCCGAGCTGAGGCCAGTGCCTTTGACTGAGAGAGGACAGCAAGGAGATGGCTGCAGACAGGAGTGTCCCCCCGAGCTGGCTGGGCCCCTCTTCCAGGGGCCTCCGGGAGACAGGCTAGGAGCTCTGGGTGGATCTTGCCGTGGGGGCTGGATGCCCGTTAGGGTGTGGATGGAGGGCCAACTTGGCTCCATGCCTTCGTGTAGCCCTCCTGTGTTTGAGGGAATCCCAGTTACAGATGGGGAAACTGAGGCTCACAACAGCAGCCTTCACAGGCACCTCAGCCAGTAGACAGGATCCAGGGCCCAGATCGGGGCCTCATGACCGGCTTCCCCTAGGCTGGTGTTTGGCTCTGGCATTTTGCTGACAATCTGGTCTTGGATGGCAGGCCCTCGACTGAGGGAGAAGTGGCAAGATGGGGCTATGACGGGGTGATGGGTTTTGTGCGCCCACAACCAGAGAGGAGCTCCCGCCTTGGTACTTTTGCAACATTATACCTGCTGAAACGTCATCCTAGTCGTGACCCCATGTGACTGTCAAAACTGATGGGTAGAGGTGGGGAGATGGGGAGGGGGCAGGTAGGAGTCAAGCAATGCCACTGTCAGCAGAGGAGGACAGTGAGAGGTGAGGCGTCCCCTGGGGGCCATTGTCTGAGAAGCACTGAGGGGGGACATGTGGCTTTGGAGGAAGCAGCTTAAGCTGGCTGGGTTTGGGTGGACGGGCAGAGGGGGAGACCTCCTGACTGAGGTGCAGAGTGTACTAGCAACTGTAAACTGTTTCTCTCCGGAAAGGGTGCACGTCTGGCGCTCACCTGCAGTCTCTATGCCGCCAGGCGTTTGTATGGCCTAGTGCGTTCCAGCCCCAGCCCCTGCCCTTGTTTCAGCCACTGCTGGGGAAGGGGGGCGGTGTACAAAGCACACAAATGCTTTCTCCTGCAGAGAGGAGAGGGCTCCCCTCCCCTCCTGCTTCTGGTTAGCTCTCCCCCTGTGAACTTTTGAGAACTTTGAGTGATAAGCTCATGGGTGCCATCATGATTCTCACCACCTGTGTATTCTTAAACTACCTGATGAAAAGTTTTTTAAAACTTCTGCCGGTTTTAAAAACGCTGGCCTCCCAACCTGTCCCAGCCCGTCAGTGCTCTGCAGCACACTCTTCGTGGTGGGCCCTCGGCAGGGACCTGCACATCCTGGTCCTGGGGCTCCAGGCACGGCCCACGCTCCCCCAGGGCACTGTCACCCTCAGTACTCTCAGAGCCTCTGCAGTGCTTCCCCATTTCATGGATGGGGACGCTGAGGCTCACAGAAGTCAACTCTTGCACCCCAAACTTGGAACAGGCAGGCACAAGGCTCAACCTCAGATCTGATGGCTTTCGAAATTCAGGGAGTTGCCCCCTTGGAGGTGGTTCCTACCAGCTGGGGTTCGCTCTTCCATGTGCCCTTCCTTCCAGCTTTGTGTCTTGTTGAGGGGTGAGACAGTGGCTGTGCAGGAGCCTCTGGCCAAAGGGAGCTGGCAGGGACAGTGGGCAGGACAGATGTGGCGGTGACAGATCAGCCCGTAATCTTCTCCATCTCTGGTTCCTGGAGAGAAAGAGCCAGGCATTTGGGAAGCCTTCGGAAATGCCCCTCCAGAAGATAGATTTTCATTCTGGGGGCAGAAGCTGATTTCTTTCTGGCCGAGAAGCCCAGACCAGCCACGGCACTGGGCGGGCAGCTCTGTGAGCCCTGCTGGGCCCTGGCACACACTGCCGCAGGTGTCTCTGCTCTGTGAGTGCAGGTGTATGTACATGCCGGCCTGCTCCATACTGCTCTCCAGCACATGCTCCTTGGCGGGTCCTCACGCAGGACCTGCAAGTCCCGTTCCCTGGGCCGGCATTGGCCACAGCCCCCGGAAACTGGTGAGAACTGCAGCCACTCAGGCCCTCCCCAGGCCTCCTGGGTGGGCAGGGCCTGTCTGGTGATCAGCAGGCTCTCCGCATGGTGTGTGCTCAGGCTGGAGAATCACCACGACTCCCACCAGCCCTCTTCTTCCCTCTCCTCACCCGCCTCAGCTGCTGACTTCCTCCAACCTTCTCTGCCTCCAGGTCCTGCTCCACTCAGAACTTCTGTTCTCTCACCTGTTGGCTTTCTCCATAGTAGGTATCACACTTGGTGATTATAGGTGTTTGTTTCTTTACTAGTTGAGCTCTGTCACTGCCACTGGACTGCAGGCCCCCTGAGGCCAGGACGTGTCTGTCCGCAATGTCACCATCGCCCAGAAGGGTGCCTGGCACACACCATGAGCTCAGATTATGGGGAGTCCAGTGGCATCCCCTGTGGAGGACAGAGAGACTCAGTCAGGTGCCTGTCTGGGGAGGTGCGAGGACTGGGGTTCCCCATGTGCATACGTCTCTGGGTCCAATCTGGCTTCAGGTCCTGGTCCAAGGCACTGCCCCTCCCTGGCCTCCATTTTACCCTCAGCTAGTCAGCTAGCTTGACAAGCTCAGAGGCTTTTCTTGGCCCTGACGCCTTCTAATTTTAAACATGTTAGACATTTGCCCTAAATACCTTTTTTATTTGATTTTGATTCTCTGTCCTACATGGGAAAGGTGAGAGAACAGGGGTTTGGAATGCAGCCACCTGTGCTGTCTTTGTGGTATGTGGCTGTAACAGCAAACTACCTCCTGACTGGGGCCGTGGGGGTGGGCAGACGAGAGGGAGTGTCCAGAGGGGCCTTAACTCTGGGCCCTGCCGTTCCTGCTGTAGCGTGGGCTGTGGTCTCTGTCCTGAGGACAGCGGAGAGGCTGTCACCAGGATGGACATAACGGGTTTCGAACATGTGCCACAGCCAGGTGCAGAAACAGACTACAGCTGCTTTAAAACACCTCCAGCCCACCACAAACATTTTCCTTCTAGAAAGTTCTCTGGAAGAGATAAACCTGTCAGACTGCTCTTCCCAATGAGGGACTGAGAACCTGTCCAGCAGAGAGGACAGAGAAGCCCTGGGAGGCCAGCAGAACAATAAGATTTCCCGGAGTGGTGGAGTGGTTTTCTGGCGTGGCGATTTATTTCTGAGACTGATACATACTCGGTTTCTCCATAGCTTGCAGTGTTTTTTATGAGCTGGTGGGTAAGGTAGCAGCAGTGGGCTGGAGGCAGCTAATGAATTCTAGAGACAACATATCCTCTCTAATTGTTTTTCTTTCTCCCCATCCTCCTATACTGTTAGAAAACTAACGAAATGGGAGAGGAGTAGGGAGAAATGGAACTAGTCAGTGTCTGTCCATGTTCCGTAAGTGTTTCACTGTCTCATTGCTAACACCATGTTCAGTGTTGCCCCCTGGGAAGCGCTTTGAGCCCAGGGCACACGGCCTCATGCAGGGTGGGCTGATGGAGAAGTCGTGGTCCCTGCCCTTGAGGGGCTGGACACCAGGCTGGGCAGAGAAGGGCGTGTGGTGTGAGTGTCTGCCCCAAGAAGTGAGACCCCTGCAGAGCGGCCGGGGAGCCCTCTGCCTGGGAGGGGCTCAGCTGGAAGTTTACACCAGACCGAGGACTTTCTGCGAGGACCTTCTGCGCCGAATGCCACAGAGAGGCAGCTGCGGCCAGGTTGCTGGCTTGGGAAGTTCCTGCTGGTGGCAGGGTAGGGATGGAATGCAGAGACCAGAGGGGACAGGGGTGTCCCTGAGCGTCTGAGGCAGGGATATGAGAAGCCTGGAGAAGGAGCCTCACAGCAGAAGGGGAAGAGGCTCTTTTTCCTTGGGGCTTTGCCAAGAGTTTAAGGTAAACTTTGAAGTTAGAACATTCCCCAGGACTTCTGTCACTTTTGACACCAGTTGCAAGTTAAGGGGGGGGTCCCATAGCTCACTCTTAAGGTTGGGTAATTTTCTAAGGCTCATAGCGCATACTTAAGGCTGCTGTGCTTGTGGTGACGATTTATTACAGGGAGAGGTACAGATTAAAATCAGCTGAGGGAAGAGACATGTCGGGCAGGGACCTGGGGCCCAAAGGCAGAGCTGCAGGTCACTGTCTCCCTGTGGACTGGTGGGCAGTGTTAGCACCTCCGGGTCAGGAGGAGGGACAGTCCTGTGGAGGATTGCCACCCCAAGGGGCTCACTCACATACTGCTCGCAGGCTGACCTGGCATCTGTGGTCCCTACATTCAGCACTGGTACCGTCTGGCCCACAGCCCTGTCATAAGTCAAAGTATTGGCCAAATCCCCGGCAAAAGACATTCCTGTCACGCAGGACATCCAGGGGTCTAGAGATCAGCGCCCAGTAACCACGGGCAGAAGCCAGAGCTCTCTGTGTGGGACAGGTCTTCACAGAGAGTGTGCAGGGTGGCATGAGAAGGGAGCAGGCTGGAGGCTGTGGGGGCTGGGCAGGTGGGCAGGAGAGAGGTTTGGGTGTGAGTGTCTGCCTGCAGGCTCCATGCAGTGCTGACTGGACTTGGGTGGACTCTACCCTCACGGTCCCCATGTGCATGTGGCACCGGCACTTGGCCGTCCACTCGCCTGGGTCAGCTTTGTGATGTCTGTGGCTGATGGGTCACAGCCTGTGTGTGCCGGGCATGGAGGCTGCCCTGGGAGCAGAGAGGCAGCAGGATGAGGCAAAAACCCTTGACCTCCTCCCTGCACCTCGGTCCGCACCTGTGAGATGAAGGCGTGGAGCTACTTGCAGGGCTGTTGCGAGCACCAAGCACACCCTTGGAGTAGGGACTCTATGTGCAGCAGAGACCTGAGAGCTGGGGCACGCTGGTAGAGCCTGGCCCCCGAGGGCGCATGTGCTGGGGAGCTCTGGAGGTGAGCTACGATGAAATACTGCAAGCTCTGGCGATGGGCCTGAGGAGTGGGAATTACTCTGAAATAATGCCCTTCTTTGGTCCTAGGTAAGGCTGCAGGTCGGGCTGTATGCCGTGTACCTTCTGGACTGGCTCACTGTTTTTAACAAGGACCAGTTTCTCATTCTTCGCCTGGAAGATCACGCATCCAACGTCAAGTACACCATGCACAAGGTCTTCCAGTTTCTGAACCTAGGTACGATGGGCAGAGCAGGAGCTCTGGGGACGTGGCTCTGCCAGGAGCTCTGGACTAGATGCAGAGTTGGCAAGCTGGGAGGAGGCTGAGCTGTGAGGTCTGTTCAGTGCCATTATGGGCAGCAGCTGCGCACAGGTCACGGTGCATGGTATGGTGAGGGACTCCCTGGAGCTTATGGTCCAGGCAAGAGAGAGGAGGAAGCTGCAGGCCACCTGACTGGCAGGTGGAATGGCATGGGGAAGGCTAACATAGCCACAGAAGGTACACACAGATGATTTGAGACTCTAGCTGCAGAAGGGGTCAGGGAAGCCTTCTTGAAGGAAAGAGTCTAAGAGCTGAGCTTTGAAGCACAAAAGTGTCTGGGTGGCTGAAACAGAGGACACAGGGTTGGAGGAGGGAACAGATAGGCCATTGTATTGTGGGTCAAAGTTGTGTGGCAGGGTTTTAGTTAGGCCTCTGGGTGGGGTGAGGAAGCCTGCCCTCAACCCAAGACTCCAGCTTCAACAGTCCAAGAGGCTCTTGGTGACAACACTGGCTGTGGCAGTGGCTGGTAGAGGTGTGCATGAAGCAGGTTTTGTGGATGGGACACCCAGGACTGCTCGAAGGGCTGGACAGGGTTGGAACGAGCCACTTTCCTTCCCAGGTGATACCTCCCACAGGCCTGTCTAATAATCCTGCGTAGGAATTTTGTTAATTGAATCCTTCTTGAAATCTATCTGCCCACCATGGGGACTGGGGACCCTTTGGTCATTTGATCGTTTCCCCTTTTTCTTGGAGAGGAGATGGCTTGATGCACTGTGACTACTTCGCCTTCTGAGGGCCAAGCCCACTTGTCTTTGATTTGGCCACATGTTGACTTTGTTGTATTATTGAGCTTGTTTGTTCCTAAGATGGACAGTAAGGCCAGTTCTGTATCTCACATAAGCCTGGGACAAGGGGACAGGCTTGTCCTGTGTCTGGGCTGAGGACTTTGGCCCCATCCTAACAGCCCTGGGGTAAAGAGGCCTGAGATTGGGTGGGTCTTGGGGGTGAGGTCATGATCAGAGGGCTGCTACAAGTGAGTCCCCAAGGTCAACCTCAGGTGATGGCTGCATTTCATGAAACACCAGCTGGGTCCCAAGGTGGGCGTCCAGAACTAGCCACAGAATTTTTGGTCTATCCCCCTTCCTCCCTCAGTGCCTCCAGGCTGAATCCAGCCAGAAAAATTTAATCCCCAAACACATTCTTCTTCAGGGAAGCTCATGTCTCCACATGAAGCGTAGCTGGGGCTTTGCTGGGGTCCCTTCTCCTTCCTGCCATGCCTCCTGCCTCACAGGAATCTTCTTTCATTCCAGGACCCTTAAGTGAGAAACAAGAGGCCTTGATGACTAAGAGCCCTGCCTCTAATGCACGGCGTCCCGAGGACCGGAGCCTCGGGCCCATGTGGCTGGTCACACAGAAGATTCTGCGGGACTTCTATGAGCCTTTCAATGCCAGGTTGGCGCAGGTCCTGGCTGATGAGGCGTTTACGTGGAAGACGACGTGAGAGCTCCCGCCACACACAGTGGGCCAGCCACTGCCACCATTGCCGGGATTTTAGAATCTCTCTTTGTGGAGAACCATTTAACTTGTGGCATTGAAAACCGTGGGACTCCTTTCCTTCCTGGGGACACATTGGTTATAACCATTTGATAGCTTCCTTTGTAATGTTCTATTGAACAGCACTCGACCCCTCCCAGAATCCTCTCTTCTGGGCCAGTGGAGATGCCACGTTCTCCAGAATTCAGGGCTGCCTGGTGAGGCCTGGGCTCCAGGACGCAGGCTGGGGCACACTGGGAGTAGAGGAGGTTCTTCGGGAAGGCAGCTGGGCCACAGGAGAGCTCGAGTCCGGGATCTGATTCAAGTTGCCAGGGGGTGTGCCCTGGGGCCAGCCAGAACTTACCCTTCACAAAGTCAGTTTTTGGCAGCTCCTTCACCTTCCCGGCCTCTTCCCATTCTATCCTTGTAGATGTTACTTACGTTCCATCTGGAAATGAATGCGTTTAAAACAAAGCCACTTTCCACATTTTTCCTGCCCAGGCGCTCTTTTTTGCCTTTTTAGATGTTTTCTCAAGAAATTCAGTTCATAACTGAAGGGAAATTTTTGCTGTTAATGCCAGAATAAGCAACCCCAAGGAATTGAACATTTCATGAGAAAACCTAGGTAACTCAGCCCTCCTCACGTGTACGAGATCATCAGAGAGCTGCAGGGTTTTACATTCTTAGTTCTGGGGGCGGCGGGCTCTGTCTCTGCCCCTTCCCATTGGAGTGAGTTTATGATCCACATTCTCCACGGTGTGGTCCAAGTTCCTCAGCTGTACTGTAGTGAAGGAACTGAAGGATACATGTGTCCTCACTCAGAAACACTGTGCATGAGCTGAACTTGGGCCCAACGTGCTATGTTGAGATTTGGAGATTGCTACGAGCAAGAACTTTCCAGGGCACGTGGTTGCTTGGCATACCGATGGGTGGGCCTATTGGTTCTTGGAAGTCCTGGGGAAGATCAACAAGAATGCTTGTGCCCACTTGGCACGTGGCCCCAGGTGGGACCTGGATGAAGGTTTGCACTCAAGTGTTAAGAGAAGCTTACTGGGATCCTTGGTCCTCAGATCAAGGTCCGGTCCACCAAAGCTAGAAAGTGTAACTCCCCTACCCAACTACAGCCCGAATGGGGAGGTGGACTGGGCTTTGGTGGCTGGGCGATCTGCATCTGCTCAGCTGTCGGACCTCAGTGCCATTGTCTTTCTGCCTTTGGAGGTGGGACATACGGCTTGTCTGAGGGCCCTCGGCACTGGCATGGCTGGAGACATTTCTGCTACTGAAGGAGTTGTGTGTCCTGAGCTCCCACTTTCAGGGACAATCCCCATCTTTCTCTGCAGCCGGCAGTGGGAGTAGCAGCCAGCAGGGAAATCTGGCCTGAGCACAAGGATGCTTCAGGGAGCTGCCACTTCAGAGTGTGAGTGTATTTATTTGCTGTCAGAGTGTGCGGTGCATCCTCTGAGCGTGTCCCCTCGGCTTTGTACCCATGATGCGCCTCCGCTCTGGACACAGCCCTTTCATGGATTAATTTCTCTGCCTGTTACCTTGTCCTTTCCTATACGTATTTCCCCCTTCCTAACCAACCACAACTACAACAAGGGGTTTTCCTTACGCACTCCTACGCATGTGACAACATGTAGTGTAATTCTGCTTCTTACAGAAGTGTGACCGAGGTATGACTTCCAATATTATTTGGTTTATTATACGGATCTTTTTTATATACACAGGCCCATCCTTCATGCCAATCGATGCTATCCAGATGCCGTTTTCCTCTCAAGGGCGTTTCTCCAGAGGGCACACTTGTGGCCTTTGCTGTCTCTTATTCAAGGCCTGGCTCTTGGTGACAGCACAGGTGCTGTTCCGAGCAGTGGTTCTCGAGCCTGTCTTTCAAAACCAAAGCAAATGGAGCATTTCTCACGACCTGGTATTGAAATTAATGTGTGTTCTCAAAAGCTGTGTATCAGATCGTATTAAATTGTACTCCCTTAGTCGTGTAAGGTATGTTAAGTAAATTTCAGTCACACTGTATTTTTATTGATATTTAACATAATTAAAGATGGACCCACGTGGCTTGTACCTGCAGAGTGTGTGCATGAGTGAGCCACGGCAGCAGTCTAGTGTCTGACCTGTGTGCATCGTGCACACGCTGCAGAAGGGGACCCAAGAGAGATGAGCTATGATCATGCAAATAATAGGCAGAAGAAAACTCAAGAGCAGAGAGATCCCTAGGCGCTCTGTGCAAGCCTGAGGGAGATGGTGCATGGTCAGCTGGGGCGCCATGATGAAGTACTGTGGACCGGGTGGCTCGGCAGTGGAAGCGTGTTTTCTTGATTCTAGAGGTCAGAGGTCCGAGAAGAAGGTGCTGGCAGGGTTATTTGTGGCAGGGGCCTTACTCCTTGGCTGGCTGATGGCCATCCTTGCCCTGTGTCATCATGTGGCTGCCCCACTATGCGTACATACACCCCTGTGCCTCTTGTCCTCCAGCACCTGCTGACCTCTATGCCCCCTCTGCAAACACGGTCACAGGCTGGGGTGCTGGGGTTGGGAATTCAACATACGAGTTTGGGGAGGACACAAGTCAGGGGCTGTCTCAGGCTTGGGCCATCCTAGGTACAGCATGGACTTGGCTCGGTCCCCCAGTCCTGGGATGAAGCTCCTGGGTGAGCCTCTCTCCCCAGCACTGTGTCCCACAGGAGTGTGTTGGGGAGAGAGGGTTTCCAGGGTTTCCAGGCTGGAAGTGGAGAGACCCCACCGCCTTATGACAGGGCCAGGATTGGCTTTGTTCTGTGGATAATGTGCCTGTATGGAAGAGGGAGGCAGAGGCTTGTCCATGGGTTGCATTGTGGGCACGACGCCCACTCCCTGGAGACCCCCTGAAACCCTGTGCTGTGTGGCTGCCCTCTCCCCATGGAGGAGCCAGCACGTACCTCCCCCACGACGTGGCCTTATTTAGGAGACAAAGCACAGTCCATGATGCGGGCGCAGAGTCCCAGGTGTCAGGAGGGGCTGCATGTGGGCAGGATTTCCCCTCACTCCGAGGATCTCCCTCCTGGGCAGCCCTTCTACCTGTGGGTGAGGCAGATTTGTGGAAACTTGGGGGGAAGATATGGCTTTGATGAATGCGGTTTTCCCAGAAATTGGCCTGGCAGGTTCCCAGCAGAAGCATTGAGAGAGACAGGTGCCTGGAAGCTGAGGCAGGGGAGCTGACCCTGGGACTCTGTGAGTGCCTGGCAGCAGCTGCCCTCACAAACTACCCAAGTACATTATTTTACAGTTTTAGAGGTCAGAGGTCTGAAATCAGTCTTTCTGGGCTAAAGTCTCGAGTTTCTGAGGCCAGGGTTGAGGTCGTGGTGCTCCTGGCAGCTTGTGAAAGTCACAAAACTAGAATGTTTCAGGGGCTGGTGACCTCGTGGCCTGCAGCTTCATGGCTTTGAAGGCTGATCTCCAGCCTCACCAATGGTCCTGGCTGGACTCCCCTCCATGGCCTCTGCCCCCGTCAGCCTGGGCCTGTCTCCAGTCTCCACCCAGGCCAGCCCCCACCCCCTCCATATCTTCCTCTGCACTCCCACACCTGCTCAGGTCTGGGGCAGAAGGCTGGACGCCACAGGCTGTCCAGGGAGCCTTGGGCTGCACAGGTGGCTGTCCCCGAAAGGCGATGTGGTATTAGGCCTGAGCACAAAGGCAGAAGTGGTGGAACTCAGGTGACCACAGCGAGATGGGTTGGGGAGGGGCTATAGGACACCCTCTGTCACCACCTGCCCTCCTACCCAGGGCACCAGGATCCGGCTCAGCCCTGTACCTGTGTCCCTCATTGTTGAGCCTCTGGTTAAGCAAGGAGGAGAATGAGTCCACTCCATACTGGCAGCATCTGCTGGCCGCCCCGTGGGTCCTTGGCAAGGTGTCTGAGGCACAGGGCAACTCTGTGAGTCCTCTCCAACGTGGAGTGCTCCTTTGGCCCCTAGCATGGGGAGGCTGGGTTCCTGCAGGGTTCTTGCACCTATAGCTCTGTGTGCTCTGAAAGGCCCCTTCCCAGTCAGGTCCTTATCAGGTATGGAACTGGATGGGCCTCCCCGAGTCTCATTATGACCTGCCCAAGCTGCCCAGGGAGGCAATGGCGGGCCCAGTGCTCAGCTCTCTGAGGAGTCCCCTTCCCAACAGGGCAGAGAAGGGCTAAGGAGTTGAGAGGGTGTCCCCAGCTTCTTCCCCGACCCCTGCCCATCTGCTGAGTGATGAACTATCCTTCTCCAACAGATTCTTCTCACAAAAGGGACAGTCTGATTTGCACCTACTATCCCGAACGTGTGGGGACAGGAGAAGTCTTGAGTCTGGAGTCAGATGAGCTGGATTCGAGGCCTGGTCCCCAACAGAGAGCCTGAGACAGCCACCCATAACCTTGGGGATGCTATTGGCCTTTTTTGCAGCCCCAGGTGTGTTGTGCTCATGAGTGGCTGTCAGTGTTAACAAGTGTAAACTGAGGATCAGAGAGGCTGCATACCTGCCTGAGGTCACACAGCTCAGATATCCTGAGAGAAAGAACACAGTGTTAACTCAGATTTTTTACTTTTTATCTTTAAAATCAATGTTTATGATCACAGTGCTGCCCTGTACCTTTGGCTCCCAGGGTCCCTGTCCCAGTAGCCTGTCTGCTTTCTGAAGGTTGGGACCTCTCTCTCTTCTTCAGCCCCATTACAAATGTCCTCAGGGAAGGGCAGTGCCTTCTGGGGTCATCTGGACCATCTGTGCACCTTCCCACCAGGGGTCTAGGTGGGGAGTGGGGCTTTTGGGGGAAACAAAGGGGAATAAACATGACCTTGTTCTGCCACTAGGCTCACTGAGCCGTGTCTCCTGCTGGCATGGGTGTTGTCCCACCCTGGGCTGGCCAGCACAAGTTGTCTAAGACTCCCACTTGAAGGTAGGCTTTGGGGCTGGCTTTGGGGGCTGCTGCAGTGAAGAGTGCCTTGAGCCCAGTGTCATGTCAGAGGTGGACTATCCTGCCTGCCAGGCTCAGCCCCATCTGATGGGCTCAAGACACGAAAGGTACTCGCCTGAGCTAGAAAGTATACACAGAGTCCAAATTTTATTTTCTGAGCAAATATTTTCTTAGCATCTACTTTGCACAAGGAAAGTGAGGTATTGGGTGGGGGTGGAGTGTTCATCTGCTCATTTATTGATTCCTTCACTGGTTCTTTCAACAAGGCCTGATGGAGCTCGACCGTGTGCCTGGGAGTGCAGGTACCCAAGAGAGCAGACCCATCCCTGCCCGTGAGGAGCTGGAGTCTAGTGCTGTAGGCAGATATTGATCGGAGCATTACCCAGAGCATTCCAGAACTGCCACAGCAGGAGGGAAGTACTGGGGAAGGAAGTGACACATTGCTGGTGAGACTGCCACCCTCCCCAGCACTGTACTCCTTGTGCCTCCTCCCTATCTGCACCAGAGACCAGGGCCGAGGGGGAGGCTGGGCTGGACCTGATGGCCTGGCTGTCCCCGGGAAGTGAGGGGACCAAGCCTACCAGGCACCAGGCCCTGCTGAAGTCCCTACCTTCCTGGTCACCCCAGGGCCCCCAGGCCCTGCTCCTCCTGGAAGCCACTGCACCCTTGCATTGGGTCTTATGGGCCCCACAACCCCCACTCATCTTCAGAATTCCTATTTACCTTTTTGCTCTGGCTTCAGACAGTTGAAGATTTTCCATAAAGGGGCCCCAAAGGCAAAACAGAAGAGATAAGGTACTAAACAAATTTCCACAAATGTGCGCTGATGAAATTCAACATCCGGTAATTAACATGATGCTGCCCTAAAAGGAGAGGGCAGGGAGAGGTGACATCACGTTACATGTCAGGCCCTATTTCCTGAGGCAGTGGCAGGGACACCCGAGGAGAACTCTTACGAAGATATTCAGGGCTGGCTCAGTGCCTGTGGCTCAGCGGGCTAAGGCGCCAGCCACGTACACCTGAGCTGGCGGGTTCAAATCCAGCCCGGGCCCGCCAAACAACAATGACGGCTGCAACCAAAAATGGCCAGGCATTGTGGAGGGCGCCTGTAGTCCCAGCTACTTGGGAGGCGTAGGCAAGAGACTCGCTTGAGC
>CAUYRH010127560.1:0-31434 GCA_963574655.1 Perodicticus potto | reverse complement strand
TCTCCTTCACTTTGCACTTGGGACTAAATGTGGAACCCCCATTTCCTATGCCTAGGTCAGTTTCATGTGAATTTCCTGGGCCTCAATTCCATGAATGGACTGTGTCCATTCACTGATGCATTCATTCACTTTGCCCCGGAGGGGACTGTGTTCATTCATTGATACATTCATTCACCTTGCAAAAAATAAAGAAAGAAAGAAAGAAAAATAAATAAAAAATAAAAAAAAAAAAAAGGAAATGGGTTGTCCAAGGTGCTCTCAACATGACCTTCAACATCTCTGCCCTACATACAGCTCCTTGGTTTGACAAATAGACCCAGACACACCCCCGTCTGGAAAATTGAAGAGAAGGGCAAATGTGATACATGCCCCCTCTTCCCTTCTTCTGTCCAGATCTGGATCAATTCTGTCTCTTCCAGGAAGTCTCCATGGACTCCGTAGGCCACACTGGTCTCTTGCTATTTGCATCAGTGAATTTATGTCCCACCTCTGCTTTTCTTTGGCTGTGACGAGCGATGAGTTAAGAGCCCTCTTTGAGATGCAGTTTCCCAACTAGAAAATGATCTCTAAGTTCTCTTTCAATTATAGACTTAGAGGATTCTGGGATTCTGAACTTTTCTTTTTAAAGAGAGTCTTGAATCCTTATGGTCAAAAGTGCAGCTCTTGTCCTATCCAATCTATCACCAAGCTCTGTACCCTATTTGACCATTGCTTCCCACAGCCAGGCTCCAGGTCTGAATGATCTTTTTTTTTTTGAGACAGAGCCTCAAGCTGTCACCCTGGGCAGAGTGCCGTGGCATCACAACTCACAGCAACCTCCAATTCCTGGGCTCAAGTGAGTCTCCTGCCTCCGCCTCCCAAGTAGCTGGGACTACAGGCGCCCGCCACAACGCCCGGCCATTTTTTGGTTGCAGCCGTCATTGTTGTTTGGCGGGCCCAGGCTAGATTCGAACCCGCCAGCTCAGGAGTACGTGGCTGGTGCCTTAGCCCGTTGAGCCACAGGCGCCGAGCCCTGAATGATCTTTTAAGAGCATGTGGGACCAGGTTGTTGCCATGCTTCATGGAAGAGCCTTTGTGGCTCTTCTTCATTTTTAAAGACAAGAATCCTTAATGTGGCTTCCTGGCTTTCAGGTTATTTTTCTCTGTTGCTAGCCATAGTGGCCACACAATAAGCTTTCTCACTTCAGGCCTTTTCACAAGCTGTTCCCTCTCTGTACCACACTTTCCCCCATTCATCCTTTCCATCTTGGGGACAGCATCTCTTCTTTAGAGAGGCCTTCTTTGACTCCCTAGTTTATTTATTTTATTTTTATTGTTTATTTTTTTAGAGACAGAGTCTCACTTTGTCGCCCTTTGGTAGAGTGCTGTGGCATCGCAGCTCACAGCAACCTCTAGCTCTTGGGCTTAGGCGATTCTCTTGCCTCAGCCTCCTGAGTAGCTGGGACAACAGGCACCTGCCACAATGCCCGGCTATTTCTTGGTTGCAGTTTGGCCGGGCCAGGTTCGAACCTGCCACCCTTGGTATATGGGGCTGGTGCCCTACTCACTGAACTACAGGTGCTGCCTGTCTCCCTAGTTTAAATGAAGTCCCCCCAAACAGATACTTCTGTGACCTATCATATAGGCTGAGAAATGGCCCCCATAGATATCAGGCCTGAACTCCTGGAAGCTGTGAATGTTTGGAAAAAGCAACATTTTTCGATATGACCTTGAAATGGGGAGATTAGCCTGGATTATCAGGGTGGTCCTTAAATACAGCCACATGCATCCTTATAAGCAGGAGGCAGAGGGAGATTTGACACACTCAGAGGAGAAGGTAGTATGAAGACGACGCTGAGAGAGATCTGAGGATGCATGGCTGCAAGCAAAGGAAGGCCAGCAGCCACTGGAAGCTGAAGAGGCGAGGAGTGGATTGTCCTCTGGAGGGCCTGGAGGGAGAGCAGCTCGGCTGCCATCTTAATTTTGGCCCTGTGATATTGATTTAGGACTTTGGGCCTCCAGTACTGTGAGAAAATAAATTTCTGTTATTTTAAGCCATCAAGTTTATTGTATTTAATTACAACAGCTTTAGGAAACTAATACACCTAATCTGTATCCTTTCTCCCTTTCATTCTTCTTACAGTCTTTATTTCCTGCATGGTACCCAGCTCATTCCTTCATTTGCCAGCCTCTTTTCCAGCCTGGTATGGCCACATGACTAAGTGTTGGCCAGGGAGATATATGCAGTGGTTGTGAGGCTTTCTGAGAATCGAGATGTGCCCTTTTGCTCTCTTATCCTTCCTGCCTGATTTCTGCCTGGAATACAAGTGTGAATGCTGCACCCTAGCAGATATCTTGGGAACATAAAGTACAACAGAGCCCTCCATCCTAGCTTCCCTGAACTGCTGAACCAATGACAGTGGCTGCTACCTCCAGACTTCTCATTATGAGAGGAAAATAAAATCTTATGTGCATATGCCCCTGTGCTCCATACTACTAGCAATTGCTCACACTCCCCACTGACAAATATTTCTTATTATTACATCTCATACCATCTTTTAAACATTTTTTTTATATTATTATTATTATTATTTTTTTTTGTAGAGATGGGGTAGGGACTTTCTATGTTGCCCAGGCTGACCTCAAACTCCTGGGCTCAGGTGATCCTACAGGCACCCACCACGACACCTGGCTATTTTTAGAGATGGGAGTCTCACTCTGGCTCAGGCTGATCTCGAACCTATGAGCCCAGGGCAATCCACCCACCTCGGCCTCACAGAGTGCTAGGATTATAGGTGTGAGCCACCATGTCCAGCTCAGGACCTCTTTATACTCTCAAAATTTATTGAGGAACTCAAACAGCTTGTGTTTATGTGGCTTATATCTATCAATATTTACTGTATTTGAAATTAATATGGAGAAATTTAATAGAAATTAGTGTAAAAATAATAAAAGACTACATGTTAACATAAACAATCTATTTTATGAAAAATGAGCATATTCTGCATCACAAAGTCCCAAAGTTGCAGATGCTGGCACCAATATGGAGAGAAGGGAACACTTTTATACTGTTGGTGGGACTGCAAACTAATAGAGCCTTTTTGGAAAGAGGTATGGAGAATCCTCAAATTAGACCACACATTTGATCCTGCAATCCTGTTACTAGGCATCTACCCAGAAGAAAAAATCATTTTTTTATAAAGACATTTGCATTAGTTGTTTATTGCAGCTCAATTTACAATCACCAAAATGTGGAAACAACCTAAATGCCCACCCAGGAAAGGATTAACAAACTGTGGTATAAGTATACCATGGAACACTATGTAGCCATAAAAAATGGAGACTATATCTTTTGTACTAACCTGCATGGGGTTGAAACATATTCTCCTTAGTAAAATGTCACAAGAATGGAAAAGCCAATATCCAATGCTCTTAATACTACTATGAAGCCAGTAGGTGATGTAATACACACCCACATAAGAGAAAAACTCAATTCAATTCAAGTTGGGGGGAGGTGGAATGAAAAAAGGGGGGAGAAGGAACAGGGAGGAGGATTGGTGGGCTCCCATTTAATGGGCAAAAGGTAAGTGTGTGTGGCACAACTATAAGAGGGACTCTACCTAACAAAAGCAAATATTGTAACCTAGTTGTTTGTACCCTCTCATTAACCTGAAATTTAAAAAAAAGAAAAAGAAGTATATTCTCAAACACAAACGAAATAGTTAGTGCAAAGAAAAGCACTGTTGGCTCACGCCCATAGTTCAGTGGTTAGGGCGGCGGCCACAGACAATGAGGCTGGAGGGTTCGAACCTGGCCAGGCCGGGTAAACAAAAACGACAATTGCAACAAAAAAAGAGCCAGGTATTGTGGTGGGCGCCTGTAGTTCCAACTACTTGGAAAGCTGAGGCAAGAGAATTACTTAAGCCCTAGAGTTTGAGGTTGCTGTGAGCTGTGATGCTATGGCACTCTACTGAGTGTGACATAGTGAGACTGTCTCAAAAAAAAAAAAAAAGGAATAGTAATGTACATTTTTTTCAAATGTCTTTAATATCTGGCTCAATCAAGGACAGCTAGATTCTCATTTCTGTGTAAATAACATGACGTGTAGCCTGCAGAACTCCACCTTACACGAATGAGCGTGAAAAAAGCAGATAAAATCTCACTTCCTGTCATTCTATCTCATACCTTATCATGAAAATAATTTTGGCCTCATAGATCCCCTAAGAAGGCCTCCTGATCATACTTTGAAAATCACTGGTTTATACTATTGAATCAATCTTCATAATAACCCTGGAGGATGAATCCTGTTATTATTCCCATTTTATAGATGATCAAAGTGAGGCTCAGGCAGGCTATGAGGCTCACTCAAAGTCATGCGGAGCTAAGATTTGAACCCAAGTCTGTCAACCTGGTATTTGTGCTTTTTTTTTGAGACAGAGTTTCACTCTGTTGCCCTGGAGAGAGTGTTGTGGCATCATACCTCACAGTAACCTCAGACTCTTGGGATCAAGTGATCCTCTTGCCTCAGCATTCCAGGTAGCTAGGACTATAGGCGCTCGCACAATGCCAGGCTAGTTTTTCTATTTTTTAGTACAGACAGGGTCTCGCTCTTGCTCAGGCTGGTTTCAAACTCCTGAGCTTTTTGCAGTTTTTGGCCGGGGCTGGGTTTGAACCCATCACCTCTGGTAAATGGGGCTGGCACCCTACTCACTGAGCCACAGGCGCTGCCCCAAGCAATCCATCCACCTTCACCTCTCAGAGTGCTAGGATTACAGGCATGAGCCACTGTCCCCAGCTGGACCTGTGCTTTTAACAGCCACACTACTCCAGTTCCTAGCTGACACTGCTGACACTGTGGGGAGGACAGGACTGGGGAGCCAGAGGTTTAGAGGTGTCCTAAGGGGGAAAGTTGATTCAGTGTTGTGGTTACCAGGGTGGGCTCAAGGACACGCTGCCTGGACCCACATCCTGTCTCTGCTCTGTACTTGTACAACCTGGGGCAAAGTATCCAACTTCTCTGAGCCTCAGATACCCCGTCTGTAAAATGTGGTAATAGGATGTCTACATCCCAGGGGCCTTAGGAGGATTAAACGCCAACTCATGTAAATTCTAACAGTGTTCAATACGTGTTGTATATAGTACGTGTTTTCAGTTTGTATAAATCAGAGATCAAGGCCATGGACATGGTTTCCCCAAAGCTGGAGAGAAGCAGTTCCAGAAGGCAACGCCCAGGGCAGGGAGAAAATGGGTGACCTGCAGGGGAGGGAGGCCCGTGAGACTGGGAATGTGCTGCGGCTAGCGGTGGGCAGAGGCTGGTGCTCTACTCCACGGATCTCAGGAGTCTAAGCCAGAAGGGAAATCTGGTCTGACAGGAGGGCTGGCCTTGTCTGCCTCAGGGGACAGGGCCTGAACCACTTGCCCACTGAGGATGAGTCCAGACCTCCAAATGTCCATCCCAGAAAGGCTACCAGATCCCCTGTCTTTCCTGACTGGTTCAGGGAGTAAAGCCATGAGCTCTACCTCCCTTTTCCTCCTGTCAGCCAAACTACAAAAATACATCCGGGACCACATTGCCGAATGATCTCAAGCACTTCTTGCCAAACTGCTTCCTTACCTTTTTGGTTGGTGAAGAACCCGAGTCCCAGAGTGGCAACAGGACTGCCCACATTGCATAGCAAGTCAGGGATAGAAAGCTCAGGCCACTTGGCATCTACTTCAGGTAATATGTGCTAGGCCACACCTTCTTCCTTACTCAGCATCTGCTTTAGAAGGTGACTGCCTGATGGGAGTCTCAACTCTGCCACTTCATATTTTTGTGATTTTAGACAAGATGCTATGACTTCTCTGTGCCTCAATTGGTTTATCTGTAGAATGAGAATAGTAATTTTACCTTCTTCTTTGGGATATGTGTGGATTAAAGTGAATAGATCCATGCAAAGAACTTAAGCACTTAGTATTGATAGTTGACACTGTCAATGTCATTATCATCATCATCGAGCTCTTGAACACTATTAGGGGATACACTGGGGGTGCTCCTTGTACACTGCCTACTCTGCTTTAGGTGAGGCCTTGGGGAGGGACGGATAAAGGTTTTCCTCTGCATGGAGGCTAGTTCGTTGTGTGATCTTGGAGACAGCATTTGCCTCTTTGGCCCTCTGGGTCCCCAGCTGAAACAAGGGGGATGGTCTTTACCAATTTTTTTCTGTCATACTTCTACTTCATGGCATTTCTCCTACAAAATGGCAATGTACATTTGCATGGCCACTCCCTGCAGTACTGTTTATCAGGTAACAGTAGACATTTAAACATGTCTCGATGTCCTTCCTCATTGCAGTTTTAAAAATAAGGGATTAGGCAGGGGTGCTGGCTCATACCCTGTAATCCTACAACTCTAGAAGGCCAAGGCTGGTGGATTGCTTGAGCTCAAGGGTTCTAGACCAGCCTGAGAAAGAGCAAGAACTGGTTTCTACTAAGAATAGAAAAACTAGGCTTGGTGCCCATAGCACAGTGGTTACGGCACCAGCCACATGCACTGAGGCTGGTGGGTTCAAACCCAGCCCAGGCCAGCTAAACAACAATGACAGCTGCAACAAAAAATAGCCAGGCATTGTGGCGGGCACCTGTAGTCCCAGGTACTTGGGAGGCTGAGGCAAGAGAATCGCTTAAGCCCAAGGGTTTAAGGTTGCTGTGAACTATGACGCCACAGCACTCTTCCAAGGGTGCCATAGTGAGAATCTGTCTCAAAAAAAAAAAAGAAAAGAAAAGAAAAAGAAAAACTAGAGAATTGTTGTGGTGGGCACTTGTTGTCCCAGCTACTTGGGAGGCTGAAGCAGGAAGATTGGTCAAGCCCAAGAGTTTGAGGTTGCTGTGAGCTGTGATGATGCCAGGGCCCTCTACCCAGGACACCGTCTCAAATAAAAAAGAAAGGGGATTGGGTGGCGCCTGTGGCTCATCGAGTAGGGTGCTGGCCCCATATACTGAATGTGGTGGGTTCAAACCTGGCCTCGGCAGGACTGCAAAACAAAAAAATAGCCAGGCATTGTGGTGGCGACTGTAGTCCCAGCTACTCGGGAGGCTGAGGCAAGAGAATCGCCTAAGCCCAGGAGTTGGAGGTTGCTGTGAGCTGCACTCTACACAGAGGGCGATAAAGTGAGACTGTCTCTACAAAAAAAAAAGGAAAGAAAGCCTTAAGCTGAAAACAATCCATGCTCATCAGCAGGTGAAGGGACACATAAGCTGTGGTGGGTCATGCAATGGGGGACTCCTCAGCAATAAAAACAAGTGAACTCCTGGCAATGCAACAACGTGGTGAATCTCAAAAATATTATGTTGTGTGGAAGAAGACTTATCCCAGAATATGCACTGCATGATTTCATTTATGACATCACAAAAGAGGAACTTAACACTATAGGGACAGAAAGCAGTTCAGTGGTTGCCTGGGGTCGAGTGTGGGGGTAGGGGATTGATTGCGAAGGGGCCTGAGGGAACTTTTGGGATGAAGGAAATGTTTTAGACTTGATTGAAGTAGTGGTTGCACACCTGTATAATTTTGGAAACTCATTGAACTGTACTCTTAAAATGGGTGACTTTTATTTTATATAAATTACATTGTAATGAAACTGATTAAAAAAACAAACAGATGATGATTCACCTGGAGAAAAGGTCTGAATTGTCAAAGGAGTAGGCTACTTCTGTAGGCACTGACCTGGACAGATGTCCTCTTTAGATTGCTTTTGGTTTTGCTTTTGAGTTATTTTTTCCGAATTTTTTTTTTTAACACATGAGTTATTAAATGAAAAATAAAGGCAAGTTGTGTAATGACACTGATGACATTGATATCGAGAGCCCATTGGGTGCTTCACATGTGTTATTTTGTTTAATCTTGAGAATATCATGTGAGGTTTTATAGATGAGAAAACTTAGGCTCAGAGAGATTAAGTAATGAGCCTGGATGTGAATCTAAGGAGCCACAAGGCTGGGACCTGGGACACGCTGTGAGCCCCTACACAATGCTCTGTCATATGATTCCAATTCATTAAAAAATGACGATGTTAGTCTTTATATGTAGCAAAAAATCTAGACAGATGAGTCCAAACTGGGCCCTGGGATTCTGTCTGAAAGATGAATTTATAGGTACTTTCACTTTCCATATCTTCTGTTTCTGTTATGTTGCAAGTGATTGCAACATACCATTACCTTTGTGATCAAAGAAAGCAATGTACATTAGAAAAAAGTAAAGTACTAAAAAATGTCTCTATCCTTTATCTCTTTTGCTCAGGACCTGTACACCCTCTTCTCACTGCTCCCTGTCCGGGATGGAGCCACATGCCTGTCCGGACCCCTAAGCCCCACTGATAAAGACCTGAGCCAGCTGAGCCCCATATCAGGCCTGAACAGCCCTACAGTCCCATCCAGCTGGTAGGGTGTGTCCTGTCCCAGGAATCAGCAGGCACTAGGGCCCTGGAGAGATAACAGAAGCTGTAGGGGTGGGTGGGGGGCAGTGATGACCAGCAGGAGGTGGTATGGCAAGCTGGGACTCTTGACTAGGCCTCTCTCCACTGGACACACAAGGCCACCAAGACCCAGAGAAGATGTGACCTGCACGGCCCACGTGTGTAGACCTGGCTCTGTCTGCTCTGTGGCCCTGGGCACATTTCAGACCCTCTCTGGTCCTCAGGTTTTCCTGGGATTCCTTGGTTCTAGCCTGGGAAGTAAGCTGGGCCCTGAAACCATCCATGGGCTCAGCAGTATAAATGAGGTCTCCTCAGCCCCCAGGTCCAACCCCCAAGTGGATAGATATTTGGAGACAGCAAACATATTCACACATGCCAGCTTGGGCATGCACAGGTCTGTGGGCCCCAGGGACAAGCTGGGCCAGCTACCCCTGGCCAGGCCAAGGCCAAGGCCAAGGCTTGTTTACATGTCTAAAGGTCGGGTACCAGCCTGCCAGGAAGGGCCTCAGCTGTGAGAGTCTGCAGCTGTGTTCCCAGGATGCAGACAACATGAGTCCTGGGAAGGGACCAGCAGTCCCTGGAGAGGGTGGGGCGATGACACCCTGGTTGCCCTCTCTGGTAGGGCATCCTGTCAGCTCCACTGTTGTGGGCCTGAGCTGGCACTTCAGTGTCCTTCCTGGGCTGCTTCTATCACCCCTGCCATCTAGGAATGCCCCCAGGCTGATTCGCCTGGTTTCCCTGACCCTGTCCTGGCTCTGTACTGCCCATCATGTCTCTTATACCACTGGGTGCTTCCACCCCTGGGCCTCAGTTTCCTCATCTGTAAAGTAGGGAGAACCATAGTCATATCTGACAGGGTGCAGTAAGGAATGAGTGTGCTAAGGTGTGGCATGGTTGTCAGGTGAATGGAAGGGACCCAACACAGGGGTCTCAATTTTTAGAGATAGCTCTGTGTTCTGGAAGCCCCCAGCTCCCAGAGTAAGAAGGCTTAAGAAATCTCCCATCTGACCTTTCACAATCACAGGGTGGAGCCTGGAAGTCCCATCTGTCCCCTTTGGCTTTCTTCCCTGTAACATTTCCCATTTTCTAATCCTACCTCCTCCCCCCAGCAGTAGGTCACCCCCTCCCCATTCACACTGCATACTTCACATATTTAAGAAAGCACAAAAGTAACTTAGGGGGCTTCTAGTCTTGTTGTGGTGATGGGACTTACACAAAAACCTTACAGAGTGGCATCTGTTCAATGTGTGTGTCCCCCAGGCACAGGTGGGGGGCGCGACACTCAGCTGGAATCTCTGCCTGGAAAAGATTCCATCTCTACTCCTGGCCATGCAAACTCTGGATTACTGACCTGTAAAGAAGAGGGAAGCACATTTTGTTTTAAGGTAGCTCATTCTGTCATTCAACTGTTTACTATATTTTTATTTTTGTTTCAGGTTAACCTAAGGGTATAAACAGCCAGGTCACACTATTTGAATTTGTTAGGTAGAGTCCCTCTTGTAGTTGTGTGCCATGCACCCCTACATTGTGCCCATTAAGTGGGAGCACCTCCAATCTCCCTCTTCTCTCCTCCCCCAGCTTGAACTAAACTTTTCTTTACATTAAATTGGGGGAAGAAAAGTGAACATTGATAACCTCCAGGACAGACAATGTCATGAGGAAATAGGCTCCCTCCCACTCTGTACTTGAGAACTGAAATGAGCATGACACTGGGGGTGATTAGCACCTTTATCAACACACAACACACTACTACATGCTCCCCACAACATAGGATCACATTCCTGGGGCTCCACAGACACACAGACAGAAAGGCCAGCACAGAGGCATCCATCTGTTCATGGATGTTTCTGGAACCATTTTTCTTTGTTGTCGTTGTTTTTTGTAAAAGTACAAAATTGGTGGGGCACCTGTAGGTCAGTGGTTAGGGTGCTGGCCACATGCACTGGAGCTGGTGGGTTCAAACCCGGACTGGGCCTAAAACAAACAAAAAAATAGATGGGAGTTGTGGCAGGCACCTGTAGTCCCACCTCTACTAGGGAGGCTGAGGTGAGACAATTGCTTTGAGCCTAAGAGTTTGAGGTGCTGTAAGCTATGACACCATGGCACTCTACTGGGCGACAAAGTGAGATTCTGTCTCAATTAAAAAAAAAAAAAGGACAAAATTGGAAGTAATTCAAAAGACTATTCACAGAGGATTGAATCCAATCATACCATGGAATATTATACAGCTGCAAAAAGGCACAGATCTTTTGGAATATTTCCAAGATTCACTGGCAAGTGAAAAAAGGCAAGCTGAATAATAATATATATGATTATAATTTTGAAAACACACACATAAAGTGCTCTTTCTAAAACAAATACATATAAATAAACACATACCTAAATTTATGTCTCAAATAAGGCATATTGTCATAAAAATGTTCTGGAAGTATTCACTCCAAGTATTTAACTTAGTTCATGCCATTTTTTATACGTGTGACTTTGGGAAGTAACAACTTTTCAGCCTCAGTTTCCTCCTTTGTAAATGTTAATGACAAATCTCAGGGTGGTGACAACAGTCAAAATTACTAATTACTGTAAATCACATGAATCAATTGTTGCATAAGATATATTCTATAAATACTTGGGGAAATAACGCAGGAACAAAGTTTCAGCTAAATTTTTATTTTCAGGACTAAATTTTCAGGAAGCTAAAAGGCTGACTTGTCTGTCTGTCTGTTTCTTTCTGCCACCTAGTGGTCACAACTGAGAAAGCATATATCGGAAGGCTTGCCTGCCATCCTCTGCGACACAATTCATCCAGGGTTTACGCTCTGTCAGGCAGACTTAGGGCCTACGCCTTTTCAGTTTTCTCATTTCAAGAAGGAGGCTAACAACCGAACAGACCCCATAAGTTTGTGAGGACAAAATGCAATAGTGCATATAAAGTATTATATACTGGCTGTAATATAAAAGGATGCTCTACAAATGATGATTATTGATATTTACTGATTTAAGAAATCAGTATTATACCCATTTCATGGATGAGGAATTTGAGGTTCAGAGAAGTCCAAGAAAATTGCCTGAGGCTACTCAGCTAACTGGAGGGAGGGCTGAGATTAAAATATACCATCCTTAAGATACTTAAAATCTTAAAATACTTAAAATCACCACCCTTTAAGATACTGTCTTATGTGCCCATCTGAAAAGGAGTTGTAAGGAGCTATTTTCACCACCTCTGGTACCTGAATTTTGGATTCCATTTAAAAATACCCAGATGAGGCTGGGCAAGGTGGCTCATGCCTATAATCCTAGCACTCTAGGAGGCTGAGGCAGGAGGATTGCTGAAGCACAGGAGTCCAAGACCAGCCTGAGCACGAGAGAGACCTTGTCTCTGCAAACAATAGAAACATTAGCCAAGCCTGGTAGCGCACACCTGTCATTCTAGCTATTCAGGAGGCTGAGGCAAGAGGATTGCTTGAGCCCAGGAGTTTGAGGTTGCAGTGAACTATGATGATACCACAGTTCTCCAGCCAGATGACTGAGCAAGACTGTCTCCAAAAATAAAGCAAAACAAAACAAATCTCCCCAGAGGGGGGACCTTCTTCTGGGCCATGCAGCTGGGCTGCCATAGGTAACCTTAGGGCTCCACGGGCTCACATGACTGTTGGCAGGATTCAGTCCCTCCACCTCTTTGTCTGCCTCTCCAATGTGGCAATTTGCTTCAACAAAGCATGCAAACTAAGAAGACTGAGCGTCAGCTAGCAAGACAGAAGTCACAATCTTCAGTAACTTAACCAAGGAAGTGATTATTGCTATCTTCTATTCCTTAGAAGCAAGTCCCCAGCTCCAGCCCACTCTTGAGGGGAGGGATTATGTAAGGGCTTGAATACTAAGAGGAGAGGATCCCAGAGACATCATTCTAGAGCAGTGGTTCTCAACCTTCCTAATGCCATGGCCCTTTAATACAGTTCCTGTGGGTTGCAACAGGAACCCAAAGGTTGAGACCATTGCTCTAGAGCCTTTCTGGCATTGCCAACTTTTTTTTTTTTTTTTTTTTTTTGAGGCAGAGTCTCACTCCTTTCCTCTGGCTAGAGTGCAGTGGCATCATCGTAGCTCACTATAGCCTCAAACTCCTGGGCTCAAACTATCTTCCTTCTTCGCTGCATACTACCTAGTACCTGCCAGTTCCCTTCCTGATGAGTGCACCTCAGTGGGACTTTTCTCTATCCTAACTCCTATCCTTGAGAAGAGAGCTTGGCCAGTGACATCACCACCTTTGCCAGTATTTGCTGTATTCTAGAAGTATCTCCTTCCAATTAACCCACATACAAAATCCTGAAGTGGAAGCTACCTTCATCCTTGTTTGCAAAAGAAAGAAACTAGAAACCAAAGGGATGAGCATCACAGAAGATCTTACAGAGGTATTTGGTGTCACCATCGGAAGGAGGGAATGCCACATTTAGAATCCATTATTCTGGCTGGGCACAGTGGCTCATACCTGTAAGCCTGTCCTAGCACTTTGAGAGGCCAAGGCACGAGGATTGCCTGAGACCAGGAGTTTGAGACCAGCCTGAGCAACATAACAAGATCCTGTCTGTACAAAAAAGATGTAAAGATTAGGCAGGAGTGGTGGTATATGCCCCTACACATAGTGTATCGACAAACACATTTCCAGGAGAAGCCATAGGGTACTCACACATGTTGGGACATGACAAGGATGCTCGCTTCTCTTGCTTCTACCCAACATGGAGGTCCTAGTTAATGCAATAGGACAAGAAAAAGAAAAAAGAAACATAGATCTTTGTAAGGCTGATAGAAAACTCTATTTGTCAATGATTGGATTAGGCATCTTAAAAACCTGGGATCAATGTTACAAACCTTTTGAACCAATTAGATATTTCAGCATGTGGTGAGATATGAGATCAACATGGAAAAATCAATATCCTTGTTGAAATCCAACAATAATAATCATAAATATGCGATGGGGGAAAATACATTTGCAAAAGTAAAGCGAAATGAAACAACTACATCAAGATCTGAAACAAGGCCGGCTCGGTGGCTTATGCCTGTAATTCTAGCACTCTGGGAGGCCGAGGCTAGTGAACTGCTTGAGCTCACAAGTTCCAGACCAGCCTGAGCAAGAGCAAAACCTTCTTTCTACTAAAAATAGAAAAACTAGCCATGGATTGAAGTGGGCATCTGTAGTACCAGCTACCTGGTAGGCTGAAGCAAGAGGAACACTTGAGCCCAAGAGACTGAGGTTGCTATGAGGTATGATGAAGCTATGGCACTTTGCCTAGGTTGATAGAGTAAGAATCAGTCTCAAAAAAAAAAAAAAAAGATTCTTGAACAAATTTATACAACATTAGGAAATACCTAACCAAAAACATACAAGACTGTTAATGAAATTTTGCTGAAAGTTTAAAAAGAAGTTCTGGGGTGGCACCTGTGGCTCATTGAGTAGTGTGCCGGCCACATATACCGAAGGTGGAGGGTTCAAACCCGGCCTCTGCTGAACTGCAAAACAGAAAAATAGCCGGGCGTTGTGGTGGATGCCTGTAGTCCCAACTACTGGGGAGGCTGAGGCAAGAGAATAACCTAAGCCCAGGAGTTAGAGGTTGCTGTGAGCTGTGTGACACCACGACACTCCACCAAAGTGAGACTCTGTCTCTCCAGAAAAAATAAAAATAAATAAAAAGAAGTTCTGAATTATGGCATGATATAGCATGATCATAGGCAAAAGATTTTCTATATTTCTTCCCAATTTAATCTGTTAATACAAAGCAATTCAATTAAAAGACACCAAGATTTTTTTTGCAGAATTTAATACATTTATTCTAGAATCATATGTAAGAGTAAAGGATAGCCAAGAAATTTATGAAACTGGAAGACCTAAGAGGGACACTTCCTACCAAATAGGAAGATTTATCATAAAGGCTTATTGCCTATAATTAATGAAGTATTGTGTCCGCAATACATATTAAGAAATAATAAGACATAAGGAAAACTTACCTTTCTATTTCACTACTTTGGTCTTGTAAGAAATACAAATTAATAAAATAAGATAGCCTTTTATAATAAGCTGTCAGATTGGCAGAAATTATGAATAACAAATTCTTAGTTTTGGGGTAAGTGGGAAAATAGGTGATTTGTAGGTTTATATGCTATTTAAGGGGAGGCATAGGGAGTGGAAATGAGTTAAATTTCCCTGGTCAGTAATTTGGAAATAGGTATCTAAATTTAATGTGCCATACAACTGTGTATTTGACTCACAGGTTACCCTTCAAGAATGCATCCTTATGTAATGAAAGATGTTTATCATAGCATTGTTTATAATAGGAAAATATTGAAAGCTATTTAAATGTCTGTCAATAAAAAATTGTTTAAATAAATTATGGTATGTCCACACAACAGAATGTTATGAACTTTTTTTTTTTTTGAGACAGAGTCTCACTATGTCACCCTTGGTAGAGTGCTGTGGCTTCACAGCTCACAGCAACCTCAAACTCTTGGGCTGGAGCGATTCTCTGGCCTTAGTCTCCCAAGTAGCTAGGACTACAGATGCCCATCACAACACCCAGTTATTTTTTGTTGTTGCAGTTGTCATTGTTGTTTAGCTGGCCCCAGGCCAGGCTCGAACCCACCAGCCTTGGTGCATGTGGCTGGCACTGTAACCACTGTGCCACAGGCGTCAAGCCAGAATATTATAAGCTATTTAAAATGATAACATAGAACACATTTTCACACTAAGCCTTGTCATCCTGTGATACCTGGCACCACTCAGGACTCTTCAGAGCCCTTGCCTAATGTGCCCCCTTGATCCTGGACTTCCCAGCTGTCAGAAATAAATTTTCTTATAAATTAAAAAAAAATAATGTAGACCTACCTCACTGAGATATATTATTGAGTGAATAACAAAGATAGCTTTAACTTGAGCACTTAGAAATGACTATTGATAAAAATGGTTAATTTTCTTCCAAACTTTTTTCTGTATATACATACACATTATTTAAAAAATATAAAAAAATAAAATATATATACACACATATTATATGTATATATATTATTTTGTAACTGGCATTTTACTTATCTGTGTATTTTCCAAGAGGCATAAATTAGTTTTATACTAAAAATATACTTTTGTTGAATTTTAATTTCATATAGTGCATTCTTATGTAGATGCAAATATTATATATGTAAAACTATTAATAAAATATTGCCTGTCCCCTCCCCCAAAGTCACCTAGTTGGATGTGCAACCTTTTAGACCCTTTCCCAAACTTTTCAGGCCATTTACATTCATATATATGTAGACATATACATGAGGAGTTAAGTGTTTATTTTACTCCATAACTTGGTTTTGCAACTTAACAATATGGCTTGGAACTAAACCAGGACCAGATATCTGTCTCGTACTTCATTTCTTTATTGAAGACCACCTAATAGTAAAAAAGGAAGGAAAAAAGAGTAAGAGAAAGAAAGACAAAATATAAAGCAATAGTAAGGAAGAGAGGGAAGGAAAAGGAAAATAAATAGTACTCATCTCCCTCCTTTACAAAAGGATTGCTCCCTTATTGTCCACTAGGGGGAGACAAAGAAACACGGGCTAGAAGTGTCAAGATGCAATTTGTTACTGGGTTGTTCAACAGTTGGACGTGGGCTTCCCCAACATTCCATCACTTTCTACTCTCCTAGCGCCACACCAGCTTTCCGAACTCGCATCTCTTTCCCGGGATTCGGGACTGCGAGCCGTCGCGGGGCGTTCATCCTTTCACCCGTGTATGCCCGAGCTCCCGGGGAGGCTGCTCGGCAGGTGCGTGAAGCCCGGCCCGCCCGCGGCACGTCAGGCGCCTACGCCGGCCGGGCTCTCCCGGACTCTGACTTTCATTCTCCCGGTCCCCGCGCCCCTCCCGCAGCACCGCTCTTGATGTTTGTCGCCCCCACCTGGCGGGATTTGTCGGCGCGCCCGGCTCACGCCGGCTACAGCTCGGAATTGGAGCCACGGGGGCCGCCACTCGGAGAGCGCAATTGAGGTCAGGGTGGTCTCCCCCCAACCTTTTTTTTGAGATAGAGTTTCGCTCCGTCGTCCCGACTAGAGCGCCGTGGTGTCAGCCTAGCTCACAGCAACTTCAAACTCCTGGACTCCAGCAATGTTCCTGCTTCCGCCTCCCAGGTAGCTGGGACTCACAGGTACCTGCTACAACGCCTGGCTTATTTTTCTTTCCTTTCTCTCTCCTTCTCCCCCTTCTTCCTTTCCCTCCTTCTCTCTCTTTCTCTCCCTCTCTTCCTCTCCTCTCCCTCTTTTTCCTTCCCTCCCTCTCTCTCTTCTCTCTCTCCAACCTCAAACTCTTGGACTGAATCTTGCCTCAGCCTCTATAGTAGCTGGGATTACAGGTGCCCGCCACAACATCTGGCTAATTTTTCTCTTGTCAGTAGAGTTTCGCTCTTGTTCAGTCTGGTCTGAAACTCCTGAGCTCAAGTGATCCTCCTGCCTTGGCCTCCCTGAGTGCTAGGATTACAAGCTTGCGTCTCTGGGCCTGGGTTTCAGTGGTCTTGACTCCCCAAACACGCTGGCTCAGAGAAATACATCCCACTTTCTTGGGTTCCCCAGAACGAATGCGGGACAGAGGAGTTGCTGAATTCTACCCACTAGCAAGGCTGAGTGCTCCATGGGCAAAGTCTGGCCAGGACGCCCTCCCTCTTAGCCAACAGAAGGAAGGGCTGTCAGCTCTCAGCTCTCATTTCATCCCTGTGTTTTGCCCATGTCCAGCTTGGTGCTGAGTTCTCTGTCTATGGGGGTTGGGAGTGATACAAAGTAAGATCAATCTCCATCTTAGTTCTCTAGTGGCTTCCGGTCCTCAAAAGCTTTTTAGTTTTTTAACTTTTCTTTTGGCCTTCTCTATTAGTACCATGTGCCCCTTCCATCCAGCCACCCCCTGTGCCAGAACATCTGCTTTTCTGATTCACCAACCTCTGGTCCTAGGCCTGGCTGACCCTGAAATTAATATCCTCCAGGATGTGAAGAGAACAAGCAGGCCACGGACACCTCCGGGGTCTCCTGGGAGAGTGGGGAGAGCCCCAGACCAGCAGCCTGCAAGGCTGGGTTCTGACCCCAGCCCTGCAGTGATTTGCTGTGTGGCCTGGGGTTTGCCCTGCGCTTGTCTGGATTTGTCTCCTCCTCTTGCAAGCACTCATATTCTCAAGTCACCTTTCACCCAGATGGTCACTTCTGAAAGCAAGTTCTGTGTTCCTCCTGGTGAGTGGACCAAGTCAGAGCAGGACTGGCTTCTAGCCAGGCCATTCCTCTGGGGAGGACACCACCCACCCTGGTAGACTTCTCATTCCTCAGTTCTCAGCTTAAACGAATTGTTTAAAGTAGAAGCCAGCATTTAAAAATTGGGACAGTTGTACATACATTTCTAGCTTCTATCTGCTTGGCCTGACTTCCTTGGCATGGAGTTGAGGGCAGGTGCTCTCAGCAGATGAGGATTCTGGCCACTGGTTTGCTGCAGACCATACTAACCTCCGGACACTAACCAGAGGAGCTGCCTGGCCCTGTGATCGCTGTGATCCTGGCCTAGGAAGGAGACCTCACTGGCCAGGTGCAGATCTTCAGCCATAGGGCCCACATGGGGCTTGAAACATGGTAGGAACTCAGGAAACATTGATTAGTTGAATAAATGAATGAATAAACACATGCGTGTGACATTAAATCTAAATTTGTATCCTTCCATCTGGTACTCAAAACCCTCCTTGATTCTGTCCAAAACTACCAATCACTGTGATGGTGACGATGATAGTGAGCACAGTAAACACACCACCCGCGACTTTGTAGCTCTGCATAAAATTCCAGTCACTCCTGTCAATAGCACAGCACTTGTGGCTCATGCCTGTAATCCCAGCATTCTGGGATTGCCTGAGCTTACAGGTTTGAGACCAGCCTGAGCCAGAGTGAGACCTCCATCTTCTAAAAATAGCTGGGCATTGTGGTGGGCACCTGTAGTCCCAGCTACTCAGGAAGCTGAGGCAGGGGAATCATTTGAGCCCAAGAGTTTGAAGTTGCTGTGAGCTGTGATGCCACTGCACCCTACCAAGTGTGACAAAGTGAGACCCTGTGTCAAAAAAAAAAAAAAAAGCACAGCACTTTAGGATGTGTATTATATCCCCCCTTTTAGGAATGAGAAAACCAAGGCTTAGAAAGGTGGCAGTTTGTCAGGGGTCAGGCCACTCAGGGGACAGAGTTGTAGCTGTCGTCAGTCCAGAAGCCTCTATTTAATTCCAGTTCACTTTACACACATCTTCCCAGGAGCCTCTGCCAGGCAGGGCACTATGACAGAGGCAGGAGGACCCAAAGAAGGTTCCTGACCCTGTCCACCAGGAGCCACTGATTTTCCTCCACATGGAAATTTTGCAAGGTGCTTACAAGACCTTTCAGCTAGGGTGGTGCCTCACATCTGTAACTCCGACAATTTGAGAGGCTGAGGAAGGAGGATTGCTTGAGGCCAGGAGTTCAAGACCCGCTTGGGCAACATGGTGAGACCCTGCCTCTACAAACAAATAAGAAAAATTAGCTGGGTGTGGTGACGTGTGCCTGTAGTTCCAACTACTTGGGAGTCAAGGCAGGAGGATTGCTTGATCCTGGGAATTAGAGGCTGGAGTGAGCTATAAATTGTACCACTGTACTCTAGTCTGGGTGACAGAGCAAGACTCTTTCTCTTTCAAAAAAAAAAAGGCATCTTCCTTGCCATCCCAGAGGGGGAACCTGCTTTTTCAGAAGCAGTCTGACAGACTGGCAGGTTTGGAACTCCTCGGCTTGTGAGAAGGGCTGTGCTAAAAGGGACCAAACAGGGACCCAGGAAACTTTCTATCCCACTGCCAGAGGCACATCTGGGAGCCACGAGACAGAAGTGGATATTGTCTGCTTGTTTATTTGTTCATTCCCCAGGCACTGCACTGGGCACTCACCAGTGAGCAAACCAGACCTTGCCCCTGACTTGGGCTTATAGTTTATTGGTGGAGAGAGAAAGTAACCAATATGCAATCTGAGATGTGCTATGGGCCAGATGTGGGGTGCTATGGGCCAAGTGTGGGGTGCATGCACACCTGTGATCCCAGCCACTTGGGAGGCAGAGGTGGGAGAATTACTTAAACCCAGGAGTTTGAGGCCAGCTGGGGTAACATAATGAGACTCTACCTCAAAAAAGTAAAAACAAGTTAACAGATAAAATGTGCTCTGAAAGAAAAATATGGGAAAGAATGAGAGGGAATTAGAGGGATCCAGACCTTGCCTGGGGCATCAGGGAAGCTAAGCTCAGAGGGAGGAGGAAATAGGAACAGGAGAGTCCTGCAGAGTCTCAGGGGTGTGGGCAGGACAAAGACCAAGACATGGGTATAGAAACAGAGACGCATAGAGATTTTCTGTACCGAGTTGGCTCGGGCGCTGATGGAGGCTGAGTGGTCAGTCCTCACATCTGCAGTTGGCAGCTGGAGACACGGGAAAGCCCACATAAGTTCCAGTCTGAGTGAAGGCAGAAGACCGCTGTCCCAGAGGGAAGCGATTTTTTTTCTCACTCAGCTTCTTATTCTGTTCAGGCCTCGGTGGGTCGTGTGAGGCCCACCCCCCATATTGGGGAGGGGATCTGCTTCCCTCAGTCTGCGAAGGGATAATCTCATCCCGAAACACCTCACAGACATGCTCAGAAATCATGTTTAACCAAATATCTGAACATCCCGTGGCCTAGTCATGGTGACACATAAATTAACCATTGCTGTGCAGCTGGGCGATGCTCTTGCCCTCAAGGGGAGGGAATCAAGTCACCAGGGCAGACTTTGTGCCTTGCTCCTCGACCCAGTGCAGAAAGGCCCACATGCTCCAGGCCATGAGCAGGACAGCTCTCAGGCCTCCAGTTAGCACCAAAACCTGCCCCCCAGCATGATGTCGATTAGGGCTCCCATTGGCATATTCCCTTTGGCTTCCTTCCAGCGCTCTGGAAGACTGTGCTGGCTGCTGTCTTCTTGGAGAGGCTGTGGAGCAGGCCCAGCTCAGGAGCCCACCTCAGCCAGGCCACAGAGGACACCCAGTTGTTCCCCAGGCCCTCCTGACATTTATGAGGTGCTGTTGAAGGGGGGCTACCCCAAACCCCGTAGGAATGTTAATTGGCTAAAGCTGTTGCCCATGTTCTTGCTTGGCCTGAGTTATTACCGTTTTATTTTTATTTGTTTTCCCTCCAGAGGCGCCTGGGTTGGGCTGAGTGGGCTGGAGCCAGCTCTCTGCACTGGAGCCAGAGATGGGAAGAGGCTGGGGACAGGAGCAAAGGGTGTGTTGGGGTATGGGGGACCCTCAGCTTGTCTCCACTGTCCACTTAGCTTCTTTCTGTTGTCGGGGATGCCGGAGATGAGAATAGTCTGGGATGGTAGTGAGATGCAGGGGGCTACAAACATGGGCTGGGGCATCAGATCCTCGGGGGTCCAAAAGCTGGCTCTTCCCTCCCATGCTTTGTGAGTATGGGAAGGTATAACTCGTGCCTGAGCTTTAGTTCCCATGTCTGTCATAACGACATCAACTTTTCTGGGTTGTCCTGATACAAAAAGGAGAACGCAGGCCTGCTCAGAACATAGGGGTTACAGTTATCATAGGAAAGGCTCTGGGCCAACTTTGGAAACATCTTACAGGGCGAGTCACAGCTGGAAAGATCCTTCCAGAGGGGCTGTCTTAGTGTCCAGACCAAGAAACTGGCCCTGACAGGGAAGAAGACTTGTGCAGGGGCTCTCCGCAGCAGGTGAGATGCTGGGGGCCAGGCCACACTCACTGGAGACAGCTTCCAGAACCGGGGGAGACGCACGCTGACAAATGGCAGCATTGGCTTCTTCCAGGGTGTTGGGGTTAGGTGCCTATAAGTCCCAGCAATTTGGGAGGCTGAGGTAGGAGGATTGCTTGAAACCAGGAATTTGGGTTGGCCCAGGAAAGTGGGTGGCCAAAGGGCCCCCAGCTAGTGAGCAAAAGAGCTCAGGTATCACTTTTGCTCTCCCATAATTGGCAACTGCTCTGTGCTTGGTCTGTGCGACCCCAGATGCTCCTTCCAACCCTAACTGAGTGCCTTATCTATAGTCACACCAAGGAGGCTGCAGAGTCAGGGCTGGAGCTCAGGACTCCCAGGTCCCCATCCGGAGCTCCTTCCACGTAACACTGTGTTTCGTCCTCATCTTCTAGCTGAGAGCTGTCCAGGGCCATCCAGTGACAACAGGAGCCTCTGGGTGTCTGTGTCAAACTTCTCAAATGTTGGGTGTTCTAACATGACCCCAAATTCTAGATGCTGTCATAAATAGCTGCCTCACAATGGGTCTCTAGCCTGAAATAATAATTTAGTTAGAAAGTTTAATCAAAACCAGGTTTCGTATAATTAAGGGTTGCATCAAAAGTAGCTCTGATTTTTCTATGTGTCCTGGGACCAGTTGTTTGTGTGTTAAAGTGGGGTCTGTGGGGTCTTCTGTCAGTCTTTCTGGCTCCAGGAACCCCCTACCAAGAAACTGCCCCCTGCCAGGCACTATGGCTGAGGGCTGCCTGTCCCCTGAGTTCTTCTTCCTTGTTCCGGGAAGAGCTGCATCATGGGCCTGTTTAACCATAGTCAAGCCTGTGTCATTTATTTATTTATTTATTTTTTTGAGACAGAATCTTGCTATGTTGCCCTTGGTAGCGTGCTGTGGTATCACAGCTCACAGCAACCTCCAATTCCTGGGCTCAAGCGATTCTCTTGCCTCAGCCTCCCAAGTAGCTGGGACTACAGGTGCCCGCCACAATCCCCAGCCATTTTTCTGTTGCAGTTGTCATTGTGGTTTAGCAGGCCCAGGCTGGGTTTGAACTCACCAGCCTTGGTGAATGTGGCTGGCACCCTAACTGCTGAGCTACAGGTGCTGAGCCAAGCCTGTGTCTTGATCAGAGCCCCCATTGAGTGAGATCTGAGTTTCTGGACAAGAAGTAGTGGCTATTTTTCTCCTGGAGAACTCAAAAGTCAATTTAACTGTTTTCTATTTGTTGTTGTTTTTGAGGTATTTTATTTTAATTGTGAAAATTTCCAAACATACACAAAAGTATGGAGTGCAACTGAGATCCATGTACTACACATCTATTATTCAGCTTGTACAGCTATCAATGTTTTGCCACAATTATTTCATCTATCCTGACCCATCTTTAATTTTGGGAAGGGAGTATTATAAAATTGATCTCGAACATTACGTTCATCACCTCCAGATTCATCAGTACACATCTCTTCTTGCTAGCTGGGGGCCCTTTGGCCACCCACTTTGCCCTTCTGAGCTTCAGTTTTGTCTTCTACCAAATGAGGAGGTGGACGTTCCGGGGATCTGGCTGTATGCTTGACCTCCCTAAGAGAGTCTCACCCATCACTCTCTGCCCCAGCACCTTGCCCAGTTCGCCATCACACATGCATTTGTTTGCGTACTTGCTTAGTCCCTAAGCAAGTGTCCCCCCACACCCAGCTTACCCCAACTCTCAGCTCCATGTAGATAGGCTCTATTTGCTTTTCCCCATTATCACCCAGCCAGTGCCTAACAAAGGAGACCTTCCATAAATGCTTATTGGATGGGCACACAGAAAGGTTTTGGTCTTATGTTAATATATGGCGAGTGTTCAATAAATTAGAGCTACTAATATGATTATTATTACTATTATAATTTCTTGGCTTTAGTTTCTCCTCTGAGACATGAAGATATTCTTAGTTACAGCCTCAGAAGTGTTCTGGGAATTGACAGGATTAGTGTCTGAAATGGGTTTGATCAGCCAAAGTGTATGCAAGGAACTGCTGGCACACAGGGCCTGGAATGCCGAGCCAATGCCAGTGAGCCACAGGTGAGCAATGCTGAAACTGGTGCAGGGCCACACACGACCTGGGAACAGCAGGGGAGACACCTCTATGAGGTGGTGGGCATGCTCTTTCTTTGCTTTGCTTTTCATTCTTGATGCAAATTTATGGCTTATTTGCTGCTGTGCAGCAAATAAAAATAGATTGTTTTTCATAATTTTCAAGTGTTTTTTAACCATTCTAGCGTGTGTCTCACAGTGGTGGTTCCCCCTCTGGAATACTACATGGAGATGTTGAGGGAAGAGCCCTGAAGTAGAGTCCTCAGCCATGATTATGGGGACACCTGCCCTCTCCCAGGTAAGGTATAGGAGACAAGTCCTACTCAAGAATTGGGAGGCAGGCTGGAAACAGTGTTTCATGCTGTAATCCTAGCATTCTGGGAGGCCAAGGAGGGTGGATTGCCTGAGCTCATGAGTTGGAGACCAGCCTGAGCAAGAACAAGATCCAACTCTAAAAAATAGCCGGGTGTTGTGGCGGGTGCCTGTACTCTTAGCTACCAGGGAGCCGAGACAAGAGAACTGCTTTGAGCCCAAGAGTTTGTTGCAGTGAGCTATGACACAATGGCATTCTACCAAGGGCAACAAAGTGACACTCTGCTACAAAAAAAAAAAAAAAAAAAAAAAGAATTGGGAGGCAAAGATCACTGGGGAAATGGAACAAACTGCAGAGAAGCAATTTCTTACACAATCCAGTCATAGGTTGATTATTATACTTACCAAATTTAAAAGTTCCATAATGTTACCTAATACTCAAGTCAAATTAGAATTTTTCCCAGTGTCCAAAAGAATCTCTGTTTACAGTTGGCTTGTACAAATAAAGGTCGAAACAAAGTCTATAGGTCTATTCATTGCTTTTATTTGTTATTTCTCTTAAATATTTTAAAATATCTTTAAAAATATATCACAGTTTTCCCTTTATGCTATCTTCATAGCATTAACTTAAATTTAACTAATTTCACTAATGTTTATTGGGGGCCTGCCTGCTCTATGCTAGGCACTGTGTTCAGTGTTTTGCTATTATTAGTAACAACAGCTGCCCTTTCTTCAGTAGTTACTCTGTGCTAATATATATATTAGTCAATAAGTCTCAGTCAAAATCCCCTGAGATAGATATTATTGTTTCTCTCTTTCTTTTTTTCAATAGCAGAAACCATGGAGAGCAGAGAGGTAAGCGACTTGCCCAAGGTCACACAGTTAGTGAGCAGCAGAATTGGGTTTTAAACCAAGCATTGTTGGTTCCAAAGTTATCCCTTTTCTTGCTTTCTGTGATGCCCCTGAAAGCAGAGAGAGATGGCATCCCTTCTCGGGAGGGACTGGGGGGGAGATGCTTTTTTTTTTTGTAGAGATAGAGTCTCACTTTATCACCCTCGGTAGAGTGCCATGGCGTCACACGGCTCACAGCAACCTCCAACTCCTGGGTTTAGGTGATTCTCTTGCCTCAGCCTCCCGAGTAGCTGGGACTACAGGCGCCCGCCACAACGCCTGGCTATTTTTCTGTTTTTGCAGTTCAGCCGAGGCCGGGTTTGTACCCACCACCTTTGGTATATGGGGCCGGCGCCCTACTCGATGAGCCACAGGCGCCGCCCTGGGGAGAGATGCTTTGTAGACAAAGACTCATGAAAGTATCTCCCAGGGCCAAGATGTCTTAGTTGCTGCAAATTCATGGGAAAGATTGCGCCTTCATCGTGATTAGCTGGAACAAATTCTGCTTCCCAAGACCGTGTGAAATGAGGCTCAAATAAGTAAGAAAAAGATGGAAAATGTCAAACACTGAACCCATTTTATTCTAAAGTGACCATATATATACACGCACACATATATAAACATACATATATAGACACACATATAAATATATATATTTATGTTTATTTGCTTTACTCAGCATTGCATGTAAGCTCAGTGTTGCATTGTGGGTCAGACCATGAAGCTTTATAATGAAATTTACTCTGTGGATTGGCCAGCATCTTTGAGTTGTAAGGAACATAAACCAAACTCTAATAGGTTTAAGCAAAAATTGTTAATTGATTCAATTAACTGAAAAGTCGAGGAGGATCTAACTTCAGGCACAGCTGGATCCAGAGGCGCAACATTACTGTTCATTAGGACTTCTCTTTATCTGTCTCTGCTTTCCTCTGTGTTGGCTTCATTCTCTGGCACACATTCCCCTGTGAGGACAATGTGACCACTAGCACTCCTAGGTATAATTTCACAGCTTTGCAAGCTCAGTTGAAAAGAGATTTCTTCCTCAACACCTGTGGGAAAAATACTGGACTTTTTTGTTATTGTCCAGGCCTGGATCACACACCTTGCCAAGCATTACAATTATCTATCCTGTACAAAGTCTTGAAAATACATTCTTTGATCAGAGGAGAATTAATTAGCATCCCGTTGCTTGGGATTTAGCTGACTAGTTCTCTTAAAGGTACATGAATGTGAAAATTCTACCAAATGAACGAGGTAGAGGAGGAAGGGCTGGTTTTACAGAAGTAAGTGGGGAATTGTTAGAGAGGAGAGGAAAATGGGTGCTACAGGCAAAACAACAAATGTTTCTATGTTATTTCATGTTCTGTTGCATGCCATAGAAAACCTGATAAAAATGTCTTTAAAAGATATGTTTTGGTTTGTTTTGGCATGAAGCAAACAATTAAAGGTAGGCTCGGCGCCTGTGGCTCAACGGGCTAAGGCACCAGCCACATACACCTGAGCTGGCGGGTTCGAATCCAGCCCGGGCCTGCCAAACAACAATGACGGCTGAAACCAAAAAAAAGGCCGAGCGTTGTGGCGGGCACCTGTAGTCCCAGCTACTTGGGAGATGGAGGCAGGAGACTCGCTTGAGCCCAGGAATTGGAGGTAGCTGTGAGCTGTGATGCCACGGCACTCTCTCCAGGGTGACAGCTTGAGGCTCTGTTTAAAAAAAAAAAAAAAATTAAGGTAGGTAGTTGCTGCCATCTTTAATCCACCATCCTTCCCTCGACTCTCCTCCTGCAATTATTTCAACATCATCATCATCACCACTTCAGGTGTTTTTTTTTTTTTTTTTTTTTTTCGGAAATAGGATCTCACTCTGTCTCCCAGGCTGGAGTTCAGTGGAGTAATCATAGCTCACTGCATCCTTGAACTCCTGGGTTCAAATCGAGACCAGTGTGGCAGCTCTCACCTGTAATCCAGCACTTGGGGAAGCCAAGGCAGGAGGATCACTTGAGGCCAGGAGTTTGAGACCGGCTTAAAAGTACTTGAAAAGTAATTTTAAAAATTTGCCAGGGATGATGGATGCCTGTAGTTCCAGTTACTCAGGAGGCTGGGCCTGGAGGATCATTTGAACCCAGGAGTTCAAGGATGCAGTGAGCTATGATTACTCCACTGAACTCCAGCCTGGGAGACAGAGTGAGATCCTATATCCGAAAAAAAAAAATACCACCTGAAGTGGTGATGATGATGATGATGAAATAATTGCAGGAGGAGGGTCGAGGGAAGGATGGTGGATTAAAGATGGCAGCAACTACTTACCTTTAATTTTTTGCTTCGTGCCAAAACAAACCAAAACATATCTTTTAAAGACATTTTTATCAGGTTTTCTATGGCATGCAACAGAACATGAAATAACATAGAAACATTTGTTGTTTTGCCTGTAGCACCCATTTCCCTCTCCTCTCTAACAGTTCCCCACTTACTTCTGTAAAACCAGCCCTTCCTCCTCTACCTCGTTCATTTGGTAGAATTTTCACATTCATGTACCTTTAAGAGAACTAGTCAGCTAAATCCCAAGCAATGGGATGCTAATTAATTCCCTTCTGATCAGAGAATTTATTTTCAAGACTTCGTACAGGATAGATAATTGTAATGTTTGGCAGGGTGTGTGATCCAGGCCCGGACAATAACAAAAAAGTCCAGGATTTTTCCCACAGGTGTCATCCCACAGATGATGAAATAATTGCAGGAGGAGGGTCGAGGGAAGGATGGTGGATTAAAGATGGCAGTAACTACCTACCTTTATTTAAAAATGTTTCAGCATTAACTGAGCAACACCAATACCTTAGGCACCAAGGCAAGCTCCTGGCATACGGAGGCTGTTTGGAAAGTTTCCAGCCACGTGTGCCTCTATCTTTCATAGTACCTGGCTGGATACTTTCTGGACATCCCTCATATTATCCTCATAACATCCTTCTGAACAAACATCACCACTTTTCTATTTTATACATGGGGAAGTGAGACTCAGGGAGGTCAGGGGACTTTCCCAAAGTCTTTGCAACTGGCAAGAAGCAGAATCATGACTTGGTCCCAGTTCTTCGAATGTGTCTGATCCCAAGGGTGAACTTGTTACCACTGGCTGTCTGACTTAACTCCCTGTGACCATGCTAGAGGCACTATGAAAGCCTGTGGCAAGGCCCGCCCTGCAGATCACTGTGTGACCACCAGAATCTTCCTGCTCATCCAGCTTCTGGTGCCTCTCAACTGCGGAGGACATGGGCGTTCTAATAGCCTTTTCCTGATGTCGGCTACCCTTGGCAACTTCATTACTCTTTACGGGCATGATGTTCTGGGGGATGCAAGGGCACCTGCTGTTTGCCCACATGCATCTGCTGATTCAGCTAACAAACATTGAGCATCTACTATGTACCAGGAACCTATGCTAACTGCTTGTTTATTGTAACTTGCAGCAGACCTGTGAGGTCTCAACTATCATTGCCCTCATTTTACGGGGGAGACAGAGAGATTGGGAACTTGCATTGCAGGTAAATGGCAGAATTGCAATTTGAACCCAGGCAACTTGACTCCAGAGTCTGTGTATTCTGTTTGAAGAATTGATGATCTAGTGAAAAAGATGGAGACACAAAACATGACTGAAGGGAAGTGATCATTAACAGAGGTGGTTAAGTCATCAGGGGGATGGCCCACTCCTATGCTGCACAGTCGTTAAACAGAACGTGCTGGGCCTCCCAGGCATGCTCAGAGTGAAAAATCAAGTACAATACCATTTATGTAAAATAAAATTCCACAAACAATATTCTAGAGTTTTGGTGCATGTATTACATGTTTGTAAACACACTGAAACATATCTGGAAAAAAAATCACAAGAAATAGTGGGGAGGTTATCGAGGGTACTTTGCACTCAACTGCAATGTTTTCAGTTTTTACAAGGAAAATGGGACCATAATTGTGGAAGGACAATCACCAGGACACACTATGTATGCTAAGAGAGAGAAGGGAAGCCCAGAGTGCTATGAATGCCCAATCCAGCTGGAGGAGGTGATAATCACGAAAGCCTTCCCTAGAGGAGGAGACTTGAGCTGGATTTTGAAGAATGTGTTAACTAGATGAAAAATGTTTCAAGCAGTGGGAACAGCACGTGCAAAGGCCCAGGAGGGTGACTGAGCATGGCATCAGAAAACACTAGGGTGCATAAGGAGTCTGTCAAAATGCTGATTTCCAGGCCTACCACAGATTCTGTAGCAAGGCCTGGAAGTATGCATTTTTAGCTTTCACCACTCCACCCCCTGCCCCATCCTAGGGTACCCTTTAGGAAGGGCTAGTCTAGTGGCTTTTGATCCTTTTTTTCCATATTTATTTATTTTCAGAGACAGAGTCTCACTCTGGCATTTGGCAGCCATGTCATAGCTCATTGTAACTTCAAATTCCTGGGCTCAAGCAATCCTCCTGCCTCAGCTTTTTAAGTAGATGAGACTGCAGGTGTACACCACTGTGCTTAGCTCATCAAAGAAGAGCTAATTCTGGTTATTCCACTAACTGACTTGGTGACCTTGGATGAGTTACTCTCCCTCTCTGAGTCTCAGCTTTCTTGGAAAGGATTTCCAACCCTGGATAAGCTTAAGAATCACTGGCAGAACTGGTTAAAAAAACACTCCATGTAATGACCAGATGAATCTCTAAAACGTGATGTTGAACGAGAGAGTCAGACACAAACAAGCAAGCACGTGTATTTTTTTTTATTTCAGGTTACTGTAAAGGTACAAACAACTATGTCACCATTTTTGAATTTATTAGGTAGAGTTCATCTTGTGTGTGTGTTTTGTCACCCAAAAGGTGTGCCATACACCCCCATTCTGTGCCGTTTAAGTGGGAACGCACCAATCCCCCATTCTTACCTCCCGCCCTTGTCCCCCCGCCAATTTTAATAGAATTAAAATTTTCTTCTATGTGGGCATGTGTTAGATCATCTACTGGCTTCATAATAAAATTGAGTACATTGGATACTTGCTTTTCCATTCTTATGCTACTCTACTGAGAAGAATGTTTTTCAACTCCATCTAGGTTAATACAAAAGAGATAAAGTCGCCATTTGGCTCAGCGCCCATAGCTCAGTGAGTAGGGTGCCGGCCGCATACACGGAAGGTGGCAGGTTCAAACCCAGCCAGAGCCTGCTAAACAACAAGGACAATTGCAACAAAAAAATAGCGGGCACTGTGACGGGTGCCTGTAGTCCCAGCTACTCAGGAGGCTGAGGGAAGAGAATTGCTTAAGCCCAGAAATTTGAGGTTGCTGTGAGCTGTGATGCCACGGCACTCTACCGAGGGTGACATAGTGAGACTCTGTCTCAAAAAAAAAAGAAAGAAAAAAAGTCGCCATCTTTTCTTACAGCTGAATAGTACTCTATGATATACATATACCAAAGCTTGTTAATCCATTCCTGATTTGATCAGCATTTAGGTCATTTCCACATCTTGGTGATTATAAATTGAGCTGTGATAGTGCCAATGTCTTCATGATAAAATGAGTATTTTTCTTCTGGATAGATGACTAGCAATGGGATTGTGGGGTCAAATGGGAGTTCTAATTTGAGTTCTTTGAGGACGCTCCATATTTCTTTCCTAAGAGGCAGTATTATTTGCAGTTCCACCAACAGTGTAAGAGTGTCCCTCTTTCTCCACATCTGCTTCAGCAGCTACAACTCTGGGACTTTGTGATGTAGGCTATGCTCACTGGGGTTAAGCGATATCTCAGGATGGTTTTGATTTGCATTTCTCTGATGATTAGGGACAATGAGCATTTTTTCACGTTTGTTAGCCATTCATCTGTCTTCCTCAGAGAAGGTTCTGTTCATGCCTCTTGCCCAGTGATAGATGGAATTGTTTGATCTTTTTTTGTTGATTAGTTTGAGTTCTCTATAGATCCTAGTTATCCAAGCCTTTGTCAGATTCATAATATGCAAATACCTTTTCCCATTCTGAAGGTTGTCTGTTTGCTTTAATTGTTATTTCCTTAGTGTGCAGGAGATTTTCAGTTTAATTAAGTCCCATCTGTTTATATTTGTTGTTGCGATTGCCTCTGAAGCCTTTTTCATAAAATCTTTCCCCAGGCCAACATTCTCAAGAGGTTTTCCCACACTTTCTTCTAAGATTTTATTGTTTCATGTCTTAAATTTAAATCTTTTATCCATCTTGAGTTAATTTTTGTAAGTGGTGAAAGCTGCGGGTCCAATTTCAGTCTTTTACAGCACATATATTATTATTCCATTCACATAAATTCCCCAAACAGACAAAACAAAATTAGTGTGATAAGTCAGGGTAGTGGTGACCTTTTGGGGAGGAGGGAGAGTGGCCTGATGGGAAGGGGGTAAAGGAAATTTGGGGGTACGGATGGTGTTCTGTTTCTTGACCTGGGTACTGGGCACATGACCATGACCCATAAATGTTCAATTTATGGAAATGACTGTGTACTTACTATTTTGTTTGCTTTTCAGTTATGTATATTATTATTTGCAAGAAAAAACTCTATTGAAAACAAAACCCCAACAGATTCCTGAGTCCCACCCCAAAAGTCACCCTCACATTTGTGTTTTTAACCATCCCCCTGATGACTCTTATAGAACCACTAAGACAAAAAATCATTTAATTATAAAGACATTTTCACTATCAAAGCTCAATTTATACTTGCCAAGATGTGGAAACAACCTAAATGCCCATCAACTCAGGAATGGATTAACAAGTATAACACGTTTTGCGGACAAAATGTGTAATTTTATGATCTATACTAGGATTTCATTTTAAAACATGTCTCTCAAGTTCTGCACCCTTTTCCCACCAAGAGACACTGGTTAATCCAAACAAATGCTTTTTATTTTTTTTTTATTTTTTGAGACAGAGTCTCACTTTGTTGCCCTTCATATAGCTCACACCAATCTCCA
>CAUYRH010127559.1:0-10283 GCA_963574655.1 Perodicticus potto | reverse complement strand
ACCAGGGCAGAAGTCTCCAGACTCAGGAAAGCAACACAGTGAGCAGGGGCAGTAGTGGCTGTTGATCAGACGGCTGAAGAGGATCCTGGCCCCAGACCTGCCCAAGTTCATTCAGCTTCTCCCACCTTCAGGAGAGGACAGACAGCCCCAGTGTGGCCCCCAGTCCCCCCTCCTGCAGCAGGTCAGGACAGAGCACCCCTTGTTTCTCCACACTCCATCATCCTCTCCCTGAGTGGCAGCCTGGTTGTCCCTCAGGTAGGGCCTTTCTCTCCTTGTGGGTCTATGTCATCTCCATCTCAGTCCTAGCCTGGCTATGAGAGGAGGAATGTGGGAGGGGCTTGGGGATCAATAAATTCTGCCTTGACTCCTCACCTGTATGTGCAAGCCATCTGAGCCACTCACCCCCAGTCTGCTTGGGCCTCACTTCCTGCCCCTCTGGCCTATTCACTTTTTCCATTAATTCATTCACCTGAACTTAGGGATGCAGTGGGTAAGAAGCCACAGCCACTACCCTCAATGCGCAGTTCAGATGGGGGCAGTTCTCACCTGAGTCTGGCAAGCTTTTTAACAAACTGAGCATTATGGCTGGGCACCTGTAGCTCTGTGGCTAGGGTGCCAGCCACATGATCCAGGCCTGGTGGGTTTGAACCTGGACTACGCCTGCTAAACAAAAAACCAGCCAGGCACTGTGGCAGGCGCCTGTAGTCCCAGCTACTAGAGAGGCTGAGGCAAGAGAATCACTTGAGCTCAAGAGTTTGAGGTTGCTGTGAGCTGTGATGGTATAGCATGAGGCTGTCTGAAGTGGTTAGGGCATCAGCCACATAGACCAGGGCTGGCAGGTTCAAAGCCAGCCTAGACCTACTAAACAATGACAACTACAACAGAAAAACAGCCGGGCGTCATGGCGGGCACCTGTAGTCCCAGCTACTCAGGAGGCTGAGGCAAGAGAATCCTTTGAGCCCAGGAGTTTGAGGTTGCTATGAGCTGTGACACCCGAGGGCAACAAAGTAAGACTCTGTCAAAAAATAGTAATAATGGCTCAGCGCCTGTGGCTCAACGGGCTAAGGCGCCAGCCACGTACACCTGAGCTGGCGGGTTCAAATCCAGCCCGGGCCCGCCAAACAACGACGGCTGCAACCAAAAAATGGCCGGGCATTGTCGCGGGTGCCTGTAGTCCCAGCTACTTGGGAGGCGGAGGCAGGAGACTCGCTTGAGCCCAGGAATTGGAGGTTGTTGTGAGCTGTGATGCCACAGCACTCTATCCAGGGTGACAGCTTGAGGCTCTGTCTCAAAAAAAAACAAAAATAATAATAATTAAAAAAAAAACAGCGGCATCTGTGGCTCAAAGGAATACGGTGCTGGCCCCGTATGCCAGAAGTGGCAGGTTCAAACCCAGCCCTGGCCAAAAACTGCAAAAAAAAAAAAAAAACAAAATACAAACCTGAACATCAAAGTCCAAACCAGGCAGAGTGTAGTGGCTCATACTTGTGATCCTAGTACTTTGGGAGGCTAAGATGGAAGGACAGCTTGAGCCCAGGAGCTTGAACCTGCAGTGAGCTGTGATTGCACTACTGCCCTCCAACCTGGGTAAGAGACCAAGACTGTAAACAAAAGAAAAAAGTCCAGACCAGCTGTCACTTATAAGCTTGTGGTTGCCTTGAGCAAATGACTCAGTCTCATCTGTGAAATGGGAATAATCAGTTTTAAGAGGATTCAGAAGCTAAAGGTAGCCATTGTGAGGAAGGGTTTCAGAAACCCTAAACTAGGGCAGGATCCTAACACCAGACTCTGCCACCCTCTCTGCAGTGCATTGATTGTTCAGCAGCTGAAAGGATGGGGGAGACTGGTTGCTGTGAAAGCCAGAGCAAGGTTGCCTGACCCACCTAGACAGGCCAGGAAAGCTTCCTGCAGCCGTCTTAGCAGCTGCAGTCAGCATGCAATGGAGAGCCAGCTGTCTCCCAGGCCCCATCACTGGAGTCACACCCAAGGTGGAAAGCCTGCTGGGAAGGAGTTCCTGAACAGCCCTAGGGAGTAGGAAGCCCTGAGCCTTTATCCCCTCTGTTGAACCCTTATCACCAATCTTTGTAAATGGGCTTTTCAAGGGAAGAACTAGAATTTGGAGATTTTGAGTCACTTGGCCAAGGTCACACACCAAGTAGTAGTCGCTGGAATGCAAGCTCAAGCCCTGATCCCTTCCTGCACCACCCTGCCTCCTGATGCAAGAGGCAACGGGAAGTCAGAAGAGCTTCCATTCCAGGCATGCCTGTGGAGCCAATTGGCCACACCCTGCGCCAGCGGCTGACAGTTCAGGTGGAGGGTGGCCAGGGTGAGAAGCCTGGAGTACCTCCTGGTGGAGTGACCTTTGAAAGACAGCTGTCTGGTGTCTGTCCAAGATAAAGGTGGGGGAGGCCCCAGGGCTGGAATGGGGAAATGACCCTGAGGGGAGTTTGGGGACAGCAGGCCTGGCTGCCATGCCCATATGTGGTCAGCAGAGGGCACGCAGAGCTTGGGGCATCTGGCCTTGGCCCTTAGAACTCAAGTCAACCACAGCAGGAAGGAGGGGCTCCGAGTCCCTCCTCTGCACCCAGGCAGGTACCAACTCAGGTGCCCATGGCAACCTTGTGAGGGCCTTTGGTCGGGCTTTCAAGGGCCTGTACTTGGTTAGGGTGCTGCTTGGTGTCTTTAGTGCTCAGTAGTAAGTTCTCTACAGTGGGAAAGAGGTGGCCTTGGAGAGGGGTCATTCCATCTTCCAGGTTGAACAAAGTGGTGAAGAGCTCCAGCTCTGGGGTCAGTCAGGCTTGCATCCAAATCCTAGCTCTACCATTTGCCAGGCTAAGCCTCAGTTTCCCCTCCTGTAAATGGAGGTCAAGGAATCCCTTGAGGATTGCAATGTGAAAATGCAGTGAAATTGTGCATGAAAATCTCTTAGGACGGGCCTGGGGGCCTGATGCTATCTGCTCAATGCATAATGGTTAAAGGAAGGAAAAGATGGCATCTTCAGATGTTGAGACCCCAGACTAGTCTGTTTTCTACTTATGCACCAGCCCCACCCCACCCCTTTATGATGGCCTGACTATTGCATCAGGCTGTCCCCAAAGCAAGTAGGTGCTCAAGACATCCTTATGATGTTAACAACAGCCACTGTTCGGAAGGCTTTTCCTGACATTTTACAGAGCACCTCCTAAGTCCATCTGGAGGGAGTGGGAGGTACTGAGCTGCCTTAAGAGCAAAACAGAGGGCTTGGCGCCTGTGGCTAAATCACCAACTAAGCGACTAAGGCACCAGCCATGTACACCTAAGCTGGCGGGTTCAAATCCAGCCTGGGCCCACCAAACAATGAAGGCTGCAACCAAAAAATGGCCGGGTGTTGTGGCGGGCACTTGTAGTCCCAGCTACTTGGGAGGCAGAGGCAGGAGACTCGCTTGAGCCCAGGATTTGGATGTTACTATGAGCTGTGATGCCATGGCACTCTATCCAGGGGGTGACAGCTTGAGGCTCTATCTCAAAAAAAAAAACAAAAAGAGCAAAACAGAGATCTGGGCCCCAAATTTGCCCTCAGGGAGCCAATGTCCCCAGGGAGGGAAAGAGAAGGGCAAAGACTATGTCCTTAGCTGCACCTAACCCAGTGCCCTGGGGTGAGGGTGGAGGTGCTCAAGTTCAGGGAAGGCTTTCAAGTAAGAGTGTTCCAAAAAGGAGCAGGTAAAAGCCTAGGGTGCAGGGCAGTGAGGCTGCCGGGCTGCTGTAGGAAGTGTTAAGGCAAGCTATAGAAAGAAAAGTCTTTCAGGGTGATTATACGTCACAGCTCCAGTGAGTGCTTCCACCATGAGCACTTACTACACGCCAGGCCCTATGCAAAGTCCATTAAATCTTAACAAAGCAGGTATGATTTTTTTTTTTTTGAGACAGAGCCTCAAGCTGTCACCCTGGAGAGAGTGCAGTGGCATCACAGCTCACAGCAACCTCCAATTCCTAGGCTCAAGCGAGTCTCTTGCCTCCTACTCCCAAGTAGCTGGGACTACAGGTGCCCGCCACAACGCCCGGCCATTTTTTGGTTGCAGCTGTCGTCGTTTGGCGGGCCCGGGCTGGATTCGAACCCGCCAGCTCAGGTGTACATGGCTGGCACCTTAGCCCGCTGAGCCACAGGCACTGAGCCAGCAGATATTTTTATCCCTATTCCACAGATGAGGAATCTGAGGCTCAGAGTGACAGTCTGTCAATGACAGAGCTCAGAGGACAGTCTCCTTCCCTGAGTCTCAGCGTTCCCATCTGCAACCTGTCTGCTTTGCCTGGCCCCTCCCAGCCTCCAGCATCTCCAGACAGGCAAGTGGCTGCCCAAGCCAATGCGTGGCATATCATTTTCAATTCCTGGGAAGAAGGTTAAATACCTCTGAGGAGGCCCATTGAGGCTACAGCAAGGGAGGGCGGACTGGGTAACTTTCAAAGGGGCCTAAATGCGTGGCCAGCCCACCCCTCCACACAAGGAGGGGGCCCTGCTTCCTCCCTAATGATATTCTGGGCTCAGCCCTGGCCTTTGGCGGCAGTTTAACCCGAGCCAGGGCGGATTTCTTTCTCACTGATCTCAGCTTGACACCCAATTAGCACAAGAATGGGAGGAGGAAGCCTGAGAGAGGCGCCTCCCAGCCTCCCAGGGTGCGCGATGGGAGCTGGCGGGAAGACAAAGGGCAGCGGGCAGGGGGGCACTGGCGCCCTCCCCTGCCCGGCAGACCCCGCCTTTGTCTCTGTAGGAGCTTCAGAGGGGATGGAGGTCTACGCTGGCCTGGTTTGGCCTGGCCCACTGGAGGAAACGGGATGGGGTCCAAGCCCCTGTTCTGCGTGGACCTGAGGGAAGGCACTTGGGGGAAGACTATCCAAGGGGAGGCAGTGAGGGTCAGCAAATAGAAAGGGATCCTGAGACCACAAACATCTGGGGTTGAGGCCTAACAGGTCATTCTGAGTCTTGGTCTTCTCATTTGGAAAAGGGATAATGAACAGTCCCTATGAGGTAATACATGTGAAAAGCACCTGCCAGTTGCAAAGTGGATGTTCAGTAAACACTCTGAACAAATACAGTATTTTAAGCTAGCACTGTTACTAACCCAGGAGCTGAGGGGCACAGGCTAGGAGTCAGGGGAAGGAAGGGTGTTATGAGTGCTGGACATCCACAGAATTGACTGACTTACCAGAAGCTGGTCCACCTGCCTATTGAGATTCTGGGAAGGAGGAATGCCTTTGGCTTCCTACATGCTCTCTCCCTCTTGGGCTTCCCTGTGACTTTTCTGATCCCAGGGCTGGGTTAGAGGCCTCCCTGGTTCTTGCACTGTGTGATCCTTATTTCCTTCCCATTCTTCTTAGAACATTAGCCCCTGGATAACAGGGACTCATTGGTTTTGTTCATTATTATGTTCTCAGCACCAACACTGGCCTGGCACATAATAGGTGCTCAATAAATGTGAAATGGATGAAGTCTTTCAAATGCCCCCAAGGACTCCATCCAGCTCTGGGAGGCAGTTCCCATGGTCTGAGGATATTCAGCTGGTAGACATGGGTTTGGGATCAAAGACTATACACAGCTTTGACTGCTGTTATCTTATTGGCAAAGGGCATCCACTAAAATGACTTTGAACAGGAGAGTGATATCCTTTATTTATTCATTCGTTTAGCAAACACTTAACCAACACCTACCATATACAGAACTCCTTACTACATGCTAATGATCAAAGAGCAATCAGGAAACATTTCTGCCCTGAAGAAGTTAAGTGTCTAATGGAAGAATCTTGGAATATTTTTGCTGAAAGGATCTTGAAAGATCATTTGGTTCCAAACCGTCTTTACAAATTGGAGAAAACGAGTTTCATAGAGGAAGTAACCTACTCACCTGCCACTGTAAATGTGGGGCCTTTGATTTGTTCTCATTTTAATAGTGTCCTGGAATAAGGCCTGGTACATTGAAGGAGCTCAGAGATGTCCATGGAGTTGAACTGTACCATGAAGCCAAGGACAGAGTCGGGGGGTGGGTGCGTAGGCAAGCCAGAGAAGCAAGTGAGGTGATAAACTGGGAGTGGGAGCCGGGGACAGAAAAATCTGGAATTTCAAAGTCAGCTAAAAAGGGAGACTAACTCTAATTTGGTGACTGTTTGGATGTGAGAGATGGGAGAAAATTAAGAATGTCTGAAAGTTTCTTGCTTGTGTGTTTCAGAGGGTGGTAGTGGTATTCCTTGAAATAGAGAACACAGAGAAAGGCTGTTTTAGAGAAAGAGGCACTATGTCAGATCTCATTATTCATTATTACAACCCTATGGGATTGGGCTATTATCCCCATTTATAGAGGCACAAAGATGTTAAGGGACTTGCCCAAAAACACAGCTAGGAAGTGATAGGATCTGAATATAAACCGTTATTTCATTCTGTCCTTAACCACTAGGCTATGCCACCATGCTTTAGTGAGGCTTAGATCAATTTGGAAATGTTGCTGTTTAGATATGCATGGGACATCCACTTCATTCCATTTCTGCCTTGGGCTTTTGCAACAGGCTCCGGTGGTCTCCCTTGTTCCCCTCCAAAGTATTCTATATAGTGGAGCCAGAAAAGACATTTTAAAGTACAGTTCTAATCACCACCCTCTTCCAAAACCCTTCCACAACCTCCTAGAGACCAAAATACTTACCTGGCTTACAAACATGGTTTGGCTCTCCCTATCTTTCTAGCTTCACCTCCTACCATGTTCCCTGATCCCAACTCTTTACCTTCCTCTTGGTGTTCCACCATGTCCTCACCCAAAGCCTTTGTGATTTCTATTCTCTTCACTGTAATGCTCCCAGGGCTTTCTCTCCTCACATCCACCTAGTTAACACTACTCAGGCTCTTAGAGCTCAGCAAGTCCAATCTAGTCAGTTTTCCTTTTTAAGTTCCTGTAACTTCTTTCAGTTTAAGATTTTACATGTATGAATATGTTTCTTTTTTTTCTGGAGACAAGAGTCTCACTCTGGGTAGAGTGCCGTGGCATCATGACAGCTCACAGAAACCTCAAACTCTAGGGCTCAAGAGATCCTCTTGCCTCAGTCTTCCGAGCACCTGCGACTACAGGTGCCCGCCATTACACCCAGCTAGTTTTTTTTTTCTTTTTTTTAAGAGACAGAATCTCACTTTATCGCCCTCGTTAGAGTGCCGTCACAGTTCACAGCAACCTCCAACTCCTGGGCTTAGGCGATTCTTTTGCCTCAGCCTCCCGAGTAGCTGGGACTACAGGCGCCGGCCACAACGCCCGGCTATTTTTCTGTTTCGCAGTTCAGCCGGGACCGGGTTTGAACCCGCCACCTTCGGTATATGGGGCCGGCGCCCTACTCGTTGAGCCACAGGCGCCGCCCTTTCTTTTTCTTTTAGTAGAGGCGAGGTCTCACTCATGCTTAGGCTGCTCACAACTCTTGAGCTCAAGCAATCCACCCGCCTTGGTGTCTCAGAGTGCTAAGATTACAGGCGGGAGCCACCACATCTAGCCGAAAGTCTTTGATTACAGTTAGTCTGCCCAGGACACTCGAGTCGGTGGCTCTCAACCTCCCTAATGCCGCGACCGACCTCCAGGTTGAGAACCGCTGCTCTGAGTGCTCCAGGCAGGAACCTTGCCTATCCCCTTTACCACTCCATCCACAGCACCGACCAACATGGCTGGCACACAGAGGTGCTCTGGACAGCTGCTGATGAGGGACATCCAAATCGACATCGAAAGGGGAGTTTGGGCGGTGAGTCGGTAGCTCAGGAAAGATTTCTGGGTCCGAAATAAAGGTTTGGAAGTCACTGATGAATAAATTCAAGCCGGACGAGTGGACGGGCTCGCCCAAGCGGCGAGTTGCCTGCCGAGAGATTTGAAGCTAATACAAGATAAACACTAATGTGGCTCACAGTGACGTCGCAAAGATGCTGGGGGTTCTTCTCCGTACAATGGGCTTCCCGCCCTGGTTCACAGAGCCCAGCCTGCGAAAGATGGAGAGGGATTAACTCACAGGCTCTGGCAACTACGGCGACGCGCTCTCCTCCGCCTCTCTCCCGGGCGTGACTCCCTCCAATAGTGGAGGCGGACGGATCCCTAGCACCGCCTCTTCCGCCACGGTGCAGGGCGGTGAACGGAAATGGACGGGCGCGCCGGAAATTGAGGGGAGTTTCCTGCGAGCTTGGCTTCCCCAACATGGCAGCGCCCTTGTCAGTGGAGGTGGAATTCGGGTGAGTTGCAGAGCTGGGGCGCCGTGGGGATGAATTGAAGTCGTCAGGCCCGGAACTCCCTTCTCTCTCTCGGGGGCTAACACGGCCGAATCGTCTAGGCTCCCGATGCCTGCCTTGAACACCGCCACCCGCCTCGGAGGGTCTGAGAGGCTCAGTCTCTCATCGTTGTGAGGCCGTATGTCGGGAAATAGAGGCGCAAACGTGGGTGAGGAAGTGCTCTGTGGATACTCCTTGATGCCCTGCGCCCTGCATGATTCAACTGGCGTGATGGTTAGCAGGCATCCTCCATGTCTTTACCAATCTCGTTTCTCATCAGTCCCATCTATCTGGCATCTGAGCTCCTAGTACCTAGAAGTTCTACCCTTCACCCCAATTTCTACCTTCAGGCAACAATTTCTGTTTACGCTGTTCTTGGGATCTTGTTTCTTATGGGATTTGTGGCCAGGACGAGACGCTTTCTTTCTCTTTCCCAAGACTTGGGGATGTTAAACAGACCTGAGCCTCTTTCAAGATAATTAGCAAACTTGCTGAGTGCCTTCTGCAGATTTTGAGTCGGGTAGGGGAAATAAGAAACCACTGTGGGGGAGACCAACACTGACACTATGGTATGCATAAATGAAAAATGAGGGAATTGGGACACACAGTAACTGAAGAAACACAGAGAAAAGAACAGGTCTATTCAAGTCACTGCCTTGTCCCTTCTACAAACAGAAGGTTTGTCATAGTTTCAAAGCCGAGAGAAACTGTGGAGCTTATAGAGAAGGCAAAATAAGGAAAAAAAAAAACAGGCCCTAAAAGATGGGTGAGATAGTTTCCACTGACATATGGAAAAGCTGGGATTAGATGTGACTGTGTGTGTGCGTGAAGATAAACAAGCCAAGGTCTATGTGAAAGGAAAAGTCTGGGATGGGAATCTAAAACCTCTGCTCAAATGCCTTTCCTCCCATTGGATGCCCCAGGTTCTTTCATGTTTTTCCTTCATTGAGTAGTTCATTCACCAGTCATTTGAGTGCCTACCATGTGCCAGGCAGTGAGCCAGACACTGAGGATACAAAGATAAATAGAACTCTGTCCATGCCCTACAGTGTTCAACATTTCTGTCTCCTAGAGAGGGAACAGACTCATGACTGCTGAGTGGATCTTGATATGTCTGGCCACTTGGATCCAATTCGAACTTTATTGGTTCTGGACCTTCTAACTATTTTGCCTCCCTGACCCTTAGCCCAGCTATATCCCTCAAAGCCTGGGAGTTCTGGGAGGATCCCTGCTGATTTGACAGGCCTCAACAGAGCTGGAAAGGGAGAAGCCTCACACTGCCAGTGTTAAGATTTATCTACAGTCAACTTGTCTTTCATTCTCACTGAATCAGTAATGGTATTTTCTCATCAGAGATGTCTTCTGTCTGCTGGGCACTATGTTGGCAACAGTGAGGAAGTTGTATGAGGAAGATATGTCTCTTGCCCTTTAGACCTTTCATATCAGCATAATTTTCTTTTCCTGGCCTGATATCTCTAGCCTCAGCCTCTTACTTCCAAGAGCAATGGCGAGCCCCTTAGGCAGGACAGTATTCCTCCATCCACCTACCGACCTCCTACCACTTCTACCCACACCACAGTGTTTTGTGAAAACTGCAGCTTCTCAACCAAGAATGCTCCAGGTGATGCCAAACACAGGTCCCTTCTCCCTTTGTCTTTGTCTTTTATTTCTTACGTTTCTTGGCAAACACTCTGCCTTTCACTCCAAACCTGACGAGATTTGCAAAAAGGTTGCCATGCCCATCATTTTTTTTTCCTTTTGTTCCTGAGTGGCCTCATCCCCACTCTGATCCTGGAAGAGTATGTTAGGACCTTGTCTCTTCCTCCTGAGATCAAATGTCCTCTTGGCCACCACCTCCTGCTGCTGCGCCTCCTCCTCCTCTTTTATCCTCCTTTTTCCTCTCTTCCTCCTCCTTCTTCCTCCTCCTCTTCTTTTTCTTTTTCTTATTCTTTTTTTCTTTTCTTTTTTTTTTTTTTTTTTTTTTTTTTTTTTTTTTTGCAATATTGGTATAAAAATAAATACCAATAAATAAC
>CAUYRH010127558.1:0-17165 GCA_963574655.1 Perodicticus potto | reverse complement strand
TAAGAAGAATATTTTCCAGCCCCATCCATGTAAACATGAAAGAGGTAAAGTCTCCATCTTTCTTTAAGGCTGCATAATATTCCATGGTATACATGTACCACAGTTTATTAATCCATTCATGGGTCAATGGGCACTTGGGCTTTTTCCATGACTTAGCAATTATGAATTGGGCTGCAATAAACATTCTGATACAGATATCTTTGTTATACTGTGATTTTTGGTCTTCTGGATATATACCTAGTAGAGGAATTATAGGATCGAATGGCAATTCCATTTTTAGATCTCTAAGTATTCTCCAAATATCTTTCCAAAAGGACCATATTAGTTTGCATTCCCACCAGCAATGTAGAAATGTTCCCTTTTCTACACATCCACACCAACATCTCTGGTTTGGGGATTTTGTGATGTGAGACAATCTTATTGGAGTTAGATGATATCTCAAAGTACTTTTGATTTGCATTTCTCTGACAATTAAGGATGATGAGCATTTTTTCATGTGACTGTAGGCCATGCACCTGTCTACTTCAGAGAAGTTTCTCTTTAGGTCCCTTGCCCACCCTGCAATGGGATCACTTGTTCCTTTTTTGCTAGTATGTTTGAGTTCTCTGTGGATTCCGGTTATTAAACCTTTGTCGGAGATATAACCTGCAAATATTTTCTCCCATTCTGAGGGCTGTCTATTTGCTTTACTAACTGTGTCCTTCACTGTGCAGAAGCTTTTTAGTTTGAATACGTTCCAGAAGTATATTTTTGATACACCGTTCTTAATGGAGCTGTGTGAATAATTACCATATAATATGCTCTAAAGTCAAATGAAAAAACACTCTAAAAATTGCATGTACATAATTCAAATCCATTGTTTCTTTGAGACAGAGTCTCACTTTGTCACCCTCTGTAGAGTGCTGTGGCATCATAGCTCACAGCAACCTCCAACTCTTGGGCTCAAGTGATTCTCTTGCCTCAGCCTTCCAAGTAGCTGGGACTACAGGCACCTGCCACACTGCCTGCCTATTTTTAGACACGGGGTCTCACTCTTGCTCAGGCTGTTCTCAAACAAGTGAGCCCAGAACAATCCACCCACCTTGGCCTCCCAGAGTGCTAGGATTACAGGAATGAGCCACCACGCCCTACCAAAACCATTATTTAAAAGCTACATGAATAAGAAACAGAGTTTGCAATGGACTTCAAGAAACCAGAGCCAATGAACATGCTGGATGTGGAAGAATCCAAGCGAGAGGAAGTGCATATGGTGGAGGGCTGCACTGTGCCAAGGGCAAGGCCATGCATAGACACTAGAAGTTCTATTGAATAAGGGTCAGAAGAGGAGAAGGATGACCCGATCAAGCCAAACCACTATTGAGGGCCAACTATGTATGAGTCATGGTGGGGAATCCAAAATCAACTGCAAAATGTGATTTAAGTGTCTTTAAGGCACTTAATGACTAACTGAAAAAAGGAATATTTCCATAATTAAGATCACTGGTAGACAGTGTAGTCTACACTGATGACCAAATAAAGTTTCCCAGTGTGAGACATTGCACCAGAAGTCCTGAGTTTCTATGTAGGCTCAACTACATTCTGCTTTGTGAAACTCTGGGTAAGACACTCTCTTTCTGGTCTTCAGCTCTTCATCTACACAGTGAGGAGTTTGGACCCATAACATGTAAGACTATTGACCTGGCAGCCCAAAAGGGGCTCTGTGGACTGGTGAAGGGAGAATATAAAAAAATGTGCTTTCCCAGCCACAAAGATCTGCCTTATTTAAAAAAAACCAAAGAAAAGAAAAGAAAAGCACAAACTACAAATTGCCCACAAATATACCCACTCTCCAAATATTCCTGCTCTCTGGTTGGCCCTCTGAACTATTTCCCGAGGACACCCTTATTCCCAGCTTCCTTGGAGACAGATGTCTCCTTCCCCTTGAATCAAGAAAGCTATTTGTTTGTTTCTTTGTTTCCCAAAGCTGGATGTTGATGTGGTCAAGTTTAGGGAACAGCCTGTAGATGGGGTTCGAATGATGTGACAAAACAAAGACTGTTGTTTCTAAAGAAAGTCTAGATCCTTTCACAACCTAGAAGCCCCCACTCAGGAAATAGAGAAAGATGTTATAGGGACAGGAAATAGCCCAAGCAGTTGTACACATTCTTGCCTCTTTCTGGCAGCTTCCAAGTACAGTAAGCAAATATGAGGTCACTTTTGACCACTAAAGTGTCTGAAAAACTGACTGTGGGATAGTCTGGAGCCAAACAGAGATTACTCACATAACAGGCACTTGATAAATAGTTGAGGTCATAAATAAGAGATAATTCAGGTAGTAGAATAGAGTCTGTCATACCTCACTTTCAATCTCCTCACTGTCATTTACAGGCTTAGTGGCCTTGGCTAAATTGCTTAACCTATCTAAACCCCAGTTTTCTCATCTGTAAAATTGGACTTGGTATGAAGATTGCATATGACTTGGCACAATGCTTGGAATATAATAGATACTAAATAAATGATCATAACTAGTAGTATATGTAACATCACTTTCTGCATCTTTGTTCCCCCTAAGAGATATTCCTTTTCCACATCTCATCAGTGTATCTGTCTCAGGATTTAGCAAATCCACGCACTTGTTAGGAGTCAGGAAAAACTGTGAGGGTTAGGATGTCAATGCCTATTAAGGCCTCCTCTGCTTCCCCAGACCACTCAGCATTTTTAACAAGGAAGAAACACATTAACACAAATGAATGGAGATCAAATGAATTTTCAGACTTTAGCCAGTTGATGAACAAGGAGTTTTTAGAGGTAAGAACAACTTCACATTACTCCAAAATGAATGCTTGTCCAATTCCACTTAGTTTAATTCAGTTCAATTAAATTTAACAGATTTTGAGTAGTCCTCTGTTAGGTGTTTAAAATTTAGGCATGGACAAGACAGGTTCTTAGCCTTCAAGAATCTCACAACTAACAGGTGTTTGCAGACATGTAAGTAACTCATTAAATCCAGAACAACATGATACTTAACATAGAGATGTTTGGGAGAGTATGTGCTAGAAACACAGAAGAAGGAGTTATCTGTTCTGTTTAGGGGGTAAAAAGAAAATTCATGAAACAGAATTTGCAATGAGCCTTGAAAAGCAATAAATATTTCAAAGGACAAAGATAAAGAAAAGGGTAGTAAAAATGGTGGGAAAGGCACAAACAAAGGGTACTGGGTTATAAAGGTTAAGAATATATCAGGAGATTATCCTAATAACCCGAATCTACAGAGAACTCAAGTTAATCAACAAGAAAAGAGGAAATAATCCCAATTATCACTGGGCAAGAGACATGAACAGAACCTTCTCCCAAGAAGACAGATGAATGGACAACCAACACATGAAAAAATGCTCATCGTCCCTAACCATCAGAGAAATGCAAATCAAAACCACCTTGAGATATCATCTAACCCCAGCAAGAATAGCCCACATCACAAAGACCCAAAGCTTTGGTGCAGAAGCATGGGTGCAGGGAGAAGGGAACACTTATACAATGTAGGTGGGATTACAAACAAATAGAGCCTTTTTGGAAAGAAATATGGAGAATCCTCAAGGAACTAAAAGTACACCTTCCATTTGATCCCACAATCCCATTACTAGGCATCTACCCAGAAGGGAAAAAAAATCATTTTACTATAAGGACATATGCACTTGAATGTATATACCAGCTTCATTCACAACTGCAAAGATGTAGAAACAACCCAAGTGCCCATTAACCCATGAATGGGTAAACCGTAGCATATGTATACTATGGAATACTATTGAGCCATAAAGAAAGACGGAGACTTTACATTTTTTGTATTTACCTGGAAGGATTTGGAGAACATCCTCCTAAGTAAAGTATCACAAGAATGGAAAAGCAAGCATCCAATGTACTCAGCACTAATATAAGTAGTAGTAGATAAATAACTATACACCCACACAAAAGAAAAACATTTAAATTCATGAAGTGGTGTGGGGGTGTATGGTAAGCTCTCACCTAATGGATGCAGAACAGGAGTTAGTATATGCCACATTTCCTGGGTGAAGAGCTCAACTTCAACCTGGACTTTACCTAACAAACACAAACAATGTAACCTAATTGTATATAACCTTATCTTAATCTGAAATTTTAAGAAAGAATATATCAGAAGTACACTATCCCAGTGTGGCTGGAATGCAAAGTAATGAGTAGGAAAACAGTTTGGTTGTTGCTGTTATTAGGTAGAAAGCTAAGATGGGGCTAGAGGATGGGGAATCTGTGGCCTCAATACCACATGTAGCCCTTCAGATTCATAGGTAGAACCCCTTGACCAAATCCAAACTTCACAGAACAAACCCCTTTATTAACAAGATTTGTCATGTAAAATTTGGATTCAGTTAAAAGACCACACTCTAGGATCCAAGGCCACAGGTTAACCATCCCTGTCAGGGGCCTCAAAAGATTGTCTATGATTTATAAGTGTAAAAGATAATTATATGATTAGTTCCATGTTTTATTAAGATTGTTTTGGTGATTATGTCAATTTTGAAAAAAAAAAAAAAGAAGGGAGTAGTACTGGAAACAGAGGCACAAAAAAAACAATATTAAGAATTAAAAAGGTCATAACTGTAGATGTAGGGGAGAATAAGAAATATCACACAGTGTTATAGCAGTTGCTTAATGCACATAAATTTAGAGATTCCAATAAAATATTAAAATTATTAGGAAAAGATAAATTTGAAAATTGTCTCAAGGATGGGCCCACAACCATTAATTTTTTAAAACTTCCCATTAAGCAAACATCAGGAAAGTTCTACTAAACATTAAAAATAAAAAATACTTCCAATTCTCTACAAACTCTTTCAGAGAACATAAACAGAAATATTTCCCAACTCATTTTATGAGGCTACCTGGGCACCCCAAAATAGACAAGAATGATATGCAAAAGTAAAATACATACAAGTATGCAAAAATACTAAACAAAATAGTAGCAAATGAAATCTACCAGTGTATAAAAAAGAAACTATGTCATGATCAAGATGGATTAATTCCAGGAATTTAAGTTCATTTTAACATTAAAAATTCTATGTGTCTACTGCACTGCATTGCTTTAAATAAAGGATTAAAGGAGAATGAAAGGGAAAAAAATTTATGCTACATGACCTGCTCAAGTCTATTTGATAAAAGCATTCATTCACAACAAAAACTATTAGCTAATAAGTGGTAATTTCCTCAACCTGATGAAAGCTAGCCATATGAAATAATTTGGGGAACATCATAGCTCAACAGTAAAACATTGTAAGTATTCCATTTAAAAGCCAGGGACAAAAAGAACAGTGTCTGCCGCTGTGTTTTGTTTTGTTTCTTAATCAGTCCCAGGCAAGGTTCAAATCCACTACTGGTGTGTAGGCCCGGCACTCTAACCATTGGACTACAGTGCTCAGCTATGCCACTCAGACTCGACATTGTACTACAGGTCCTAACCAGGTAAAACTAAGGAGTTAATGACACAGGATTAGAAGGGAAGAAATAAAAGTGCCATTATTTGCACATGATATAATTGACGACATAAAATCAAATAATCTTATAAATTGTTAGAATTTTATTTAGAAAATGTAGGAAGGTTGCCAGACAGGCTTGTAATCACAGGTAGCACTCCTTTTTTCAAACTATATATGATAACTAATGGGGGTTTGTTTTTATTAGAATTATTTTTCATCTCTGTGTATATGTTATATGCCCTGTTTGAAATGCTTCCCTCTTTGCCCGTGAAATAGCAGGAGAATGCAGCACTGATCCTTCTGCTTCCAAACTTTTCGTCTGCTTGTTTTTTGATGTTTATGGTGAAAGACACATTTCCAACAGGGCAATGACAGTGAGGATGTGTCAGCTGAGGGCTGACAGAGGAACCTACTACCACCATTCCTGAGCTCAGAGGGGGATGGAGGGAGTAAAAGGGGGGCTAAGTAGAGCAATATGGAGCCACCCTCACTTCTCTGTCAATGAGGACTCCCCTGAGTTAGCAGCCTTTTCCCTTTCCTCTTTCCCTACCTCCTGCCTCTGGCCCCCAGGAGATGATGGGAGCTGATTTCCTGTGACCCCCGTGGCTATAGCAAGTGATGTCATGACTTGCTGCCTCTGGCCATTGCCTTCCTGTGGGCACAGTCCATCTTAACCTTACCTTAGAATGACATAATCAAATGATCAAGCAAATATGCATTTACTGGGTCTCCCTGACCCAGCCTCGCTTCTTAGAATAAAAGTCAGAAATAACAACCACATTATAAGAACAGAACAGAACTTACTCTCTTAAATAATCTATTAAAGGCAGCTTAACCTGTCAAGATGCTATCCACGTCTGGTTCTGTGTGGCTTTGGGCTGCAAAGGATAGTAGTGGAGTGGATCCTTTTTGTCTCAAAAAGAACAATGATTGCACATCTTAACCCTCAATATTGGCCTGACAGCTGTTAGAATACTGACAAGTGTACAATCGCAAGCTGTCCTTTTGCTTCATTCATAATCAGCAACCAGGCTCCTAGTCACAAGCTATTTCAGCTTTCTGCTCCTCAGCCTTTCTGTTCTGTCCACTCCCCTGTCTCTATCTCTGCTTCTCACCTACAAATCGAAAGTCAAGAGGACTTGCCCAGGGGTATATCCAACTCTACTGCAAAGAACGGTAGCTAAAGTGGGGGAAGAAGAAGGAAAGCTCTAAATTCTCCACCACACCTCAAACACACCAGCTCCAATTTGACCTGTTGGAAATATCAGACTTTACATAAGATCTTAGAGCAGATTATAAAATAACATAGAGGAAAACAAAGCAAAACCAAACAAACTAAAAAGGTGTGAAAACTGCTTTATTAGAAGACCTCTGGTCATGAAAATGACAACTTACTCCTAGATTAGTAAATCCAGAAAGTGCACAATCATAACCTTAAGTACTGGTTGCAACTGACAGGGAGCCTTATATGAATGTGACCATGACCTAACCTATCCACATGCACAGCATAATGCAATAGCCGTGTGGGCCATTCTGTTCCTGACTGGGTAAAGCAAACACACACACACACACACACACACACACACACACACACACACACGCAGCAACCATCAGGGAGGCTAAATAACTTCTTTGGAGGTGGAAACTATCATAGTATGGCATAAGAAAGGCTGAGTATGAGCTGGAGTTTGCACAGCAGACGGCCCCAGCGTGGAACATTGTTTTACCATGTGCAAAAGGCCACATACCGAGGGACATATACAAAGAGAAGATTAGGAGGTGAGGGAAAGCTACCTAACAAGTGCCTCAGTAAGAACATACTGGCATTTTGAAGTGACTGGAGAGATGGTGGAAAGGAGAAGAAGGGAGAGACAAAAAGGAAGGAGAGAAAAAGAGAAAGAAAAGGAGAGGAGAAGGAGGATAATAGGCAGATGTGAACAAGAATGGGAGCAGCATTGATGATGCACAACACTAGGAATCTGAAGCCCAAACCCCCAAAGGTGGTCAGCTTGGGGAGAGGCAGACCGCCACTGAGAACCTTGGTGCTTAAAGGGCTAAGCTGATAATTCCTATGCAGAGCTGTAATACAAGCAGAAGAAGGGAAGACTTTTCCCTTTGAAAAACGTGAACACCTGCAAACAATAGGATTCTTCCCCTAGCCAGGAAAGGGAAGAAGCTTCATAATAATTACCACTCCTTGAAAAGTACAAACTCAGAGGACAACCTCTAGAAGATATCACAGCATTCCTACAGCCTCGCTTCAGGGATGTGCTCTCCTATATGCCAAGAGGGGTCACTAACTTTACAACCGGGCCACCCTCCTTGGACCAAGTGTAAGAATGGCTGTACTGCCATCCATCCTCTGCTCTTTGCCTGCAATGCCATGAGTGGAGAAAGCCAGTTGCTATGATTTAGCATCCCAAGAAGACACAAAGAAAAGATCAAGCAAGAGGAATAATCTTGTGTTAAGGGTGAGCTGCTCTGAGTCTGACTCCTTCCCAGTTGTCAAACATGACTTAAGCCCATTCAAATTGAACGAGCCCACCAAGACTGGAAAAACTTGGCTGCTAAACCATAAACACACTGGACTCAGAGACCCAACTCTGACCTCCGCTGAGAAGCTGCCATTAGCACTAACAGCCATACTCTCCTCAAAGCCTTTCTGACAAGAAGCCAATAGTCTGCTATCTCTCCAGAGATTATTAATATTGCAGTTTGGTTAGAAATCAATAAATGTATTTTTTAATCATCCTTAAAGCCAAAAGCTATTGAATAGTTCACTGCAAACACCTAAAAATACGCATGATTTATTTTACCGCTCTTTCAACTACAGCCTGTGTTTTGAACCTAATCTCTTATTTGTGGTTTATAATCACACATGGTATCATAAAGTGTGAAACAGGTTCACAATTTTGAAAAAGAATATTCAATGGATTGGGTATTACTTTACCTTTAAGGAAAACTAAAAGAGCTATTATACTTGAGGAATATAAATTTGAATTTGAAGAAGTATAAAATATTTAGAATAAATACAAAATATGTCTATAACGAGACAGAAATACAAGAAGGTCCCAATATATTCCCTTTAAAACTGTAGAGAGTGAAAATAAATGAAAATTTTGGAGTCAGTTTAACATCTCAGCAGACCACCAGATGTGCCACCTGAAACAACTCTCATGAGCATGCTACAGAATAGTTTTGAAGGAGAAATCAGTGTTCTAGAAATGGAAGTTAAGCTTATAAAAAATGATAGATTCTTCAGAATTGTCATTTGAGATTTACAACTGTATTGGTTAAAGGAAGAAGAAAGGCTAATTCCAAGCCTAAGGCCATGGTAGGTTTCCAACCCAGCCCCAGCTCAGGCATCTAGCATAGGCTGCCTTCCATCCTTGCTGTCTGTCTCTCCAAGGACTTTCCTGGGAAAATTCAACCAAGGCATTCCACAGGACTTCTGTTTCCTCATCTCACTGGGCTATTGTGAGCTCAATTTGATTCAGTAGTTCAGGTTTCTGTTGTCTGCTTACATATTTCACAACACAGAACCAAAAACCAAAGAAGAGGAGAACTTGCATGGGCCATGGCAGAGGATGAGTGCTGATGCCCTAGTGAGAAGGGCTGACTTTTATAGCCACGAGCATGCTGTAACTACATCTGTGCATGATTCACACTTTAATGCGTAGACGGTTGCTTTGGGGAACTCTTTCACAAATTACATTTGTTGACAATAGTGTCAATCTATTTACCAAAACAAATTCATTGAAAATAGAACATCAAGTAATCCTGATAGACATCATGCAATTGTATATGGTCCTTATGTACCCATTTGAGAAAAATAAGCATATTACAAAACCACATGCCCATTTCTGTATTTTTTTCTTAAATCATAAAGAGGTAGATTATGTATACATTAATGCATTTATGGGGTACAATGTGCTGATTTCATATACAATTTGGAATGCTTACATCATACTGGTTAATATATCCCTAGAGCATAAATGTCTTATCATAGTAATTAAGTAAATGAGGAGAGGGATATAGTAACCTTTTCTATATTATGCGACTATGTGTTTCCTCTAACAACTGTCTTAGTGGTGATTAAGACCAGTGTCCAGGCTCTTAGAGACTTATCTTGTTAGTTAATGAATGAAGGGAACTAGCACAGGATCTGACACATAACAGTACCTGAGACAAACCATAGGGATTACTATTGTATTCATGATCATAATTATGACTCATACTTGATCCCTGGCCTCACGGGGTTCCCAGTCTAGCAAAGGAAATGAGATGGAGCAGCCTTTCCTCTCCTAATTTGCAATTAAACCATAAAACGGAAAGGGATTTCAGACAAAAGAAACAGCATAAGGTCAAGACCAGGGTCTTTCAACCTTTTTTATCTCATGCCATACTTGAACCTATAGTTAAACTTCCACAGCACACTTAAATTATGTTGATCAAAAAAAGAGTAAACAACAACAACAAAAAGAATGGACGTAGTGAACTTTGAACTTCTTTTGAAGAGAATTTAATTAATGATCTTTAAGAATTTTCACAGCACACCTAAGATCCTTCCACGGAACACCAGTTGGAAAATCACTGGTTGACACAATGAGAAATGGATTTGGAGAATAATGACTAGATCCACATAAACATAAGAGAAAGCTTGTGCTGAGCATCTGGGGAGACAGACAGGGGAAGGATGAGGGCTCGGTAAAGCACAGTTCCTTCACCATTCCTTCCCAATGCACGTGTCCGCTCCAAGCCTTTCAAGTTTTCATTATAAAATCCAAATTCAGGAGTTTAAACAGTGTCTTAGAGACAATTAAAAATCAGTGATGACTTTCAATAAGAGCTGCACTTTAGGAAAGTTAATCTGAGAGTGCTGTGCAGAATCCATTTCAGAGGCCAGTTAATTTATAATATCCAAAAGATGGAAACAACCCAGATTCTGTCAACTAATGACTGGCTAAACCAAATGTGGCATATCCATACAACAGAGTATTATTCAGCCGTCTAAAGGAACAAAGTACTGATACATGCTACATATAAACATTCAAAACACTATGCTAAGTGGAAGAAGCCAATCACAGAAGGCCACAGATTATATGCATCAACTCATATGAAACTCGAGAATAGGCAAATCCATACAAAGTAGAATAGCAGTTGCTTGGGACTGGGGAGATGAAGGTTGGGGAATGATAACTAAAGGGTTGGTGGCTTCTTTCTGAGGTGATAAAAATATTCTAAAATTGATCATAGTGATATTTGCACAGCTCTATGAATATACTAAAAATTGAGTTGTATACCTTGAATGGGTGAGTTATATGGTACTATATGTGAATTATATCTCAATGGAGCTGTTTTTAAAATAGGCCAGTTGGGAGCCTCCATAGTAGGCCAAGTGTGAAGTACTACAGACCCAAGACCGAGAATCAAGGACAGACAGGAACAGCACAGTAGAGGAAGAAGTGAAGACATATTCTCAGATCGAGATTGAGAGGAAGATGGAGACTATGACCACTGCCTCTGCCTTCTAGAACATGGAAGAGTGATGGAAATGTGGGAGAAGGGTAAAGAACACAGACTTTATCATCACCCAGCCTGGGCTCAAGATATGCCCCAGCCACTAAATAGCTATGTGAACCAAGTCAAGTTGCCAAACCTCTCAAGCCTCAGTTTCCTCATCTGCAACATGCAGGAAATGGTTGCATCTGTCATATAGAGTTGTTGTAAGGATTTGATGATGAAAACATATTGATATTAATGTTGAGTGAATGCCTGACATATAGAAGGTCTTTGCTAAATATTAGCCACTGTGATCGTCATTTTCATTATTCATAAATGCTTTTCACTGAACAGGAGAACGATTGGGGTGGGGCTTTAAATTCAGAGGATCAGTCTCTAGGACTAGTAGTTGGTGAGGCCCAGGCTGGGGCTTCTTGCCATTCCCATTGAGATACAAATTAAATGAGGTGAGTTCACTGCCCCAAATATTTCTCAAGCAGGGTTTCCAAAAAGAAGAGTGATACTTCGTAGCCAATCTGTCAGTAAGGAACACCCTCAGAGAAATATGACCTTTGGCATACCCAAGGGTAACCAGGGACATTGGGCAGCAATAGACCTCTCTGCCCCAACTTGAGCTTGGCCATTTCCTGCCTGCCTGACAAAGGAAAAAAACACACACCAAACCAGTAACAAATGCAAACTCTTAATCTACCAACGGATGTAACAAAGTACCATAAACTGGGTGGATTGTAAACAACAGACATTTGTTTCTCACAGTTCCAGACGCTGGAAGATCAGTTTCTGGTGAGGGTCCCTACTGGGTTACTGACAACAGACCATCCCTTGTATCCTCACATGAAGGAAGGAGAAGGAGCCAGCTCTCCTGTCTGTCCTTACAAGGACATGTAATCCCATTCATGTCCATAACCAAACCACCTCCCCCTCACCTCCTAATACCATCACATTGGGGGTTAGATTTCAAAATATTAATTTGGGCAGGGGAGACATATTCAGTCAGTAATACTCATCAACTCACACGCATTGCTATAGGATCAGGATTGTTTAAGTCAGAAGTCAGTAAACTACTGTCCATAATCCAAACCCAGCCCACCACCTGCTTTTTCCCACAAAGTTTTACTAGAAAACAGCCATGACTATTTGCTTCTATACGGTCTATGACCTTTTTTAATAATACAAGGGGAGAGTTGAATAGTGGCCAAAGAGAACATACAGTACAAAACCTCAAATATTTACTATTTAGATCTTTACAGAAAAAGTTGCAAAACCCTGACGAGCCCATTACTGTGTCTTTTATAATTTTCTATTTCTCTCACCTTTGTTCCATTCTAAAATCTTTATTCTTGTTTAAGTATTTTACTAAGTCCATTATTAATATCAACATTGTTTTTCTGTAGGACATGCAGGATTCCATGTCTGGCCAACTTTCACCAGACTAAAACAAGCCTCCGGTACAAAGGCAATGAAACTCAGGGCTGATGGACACTTTAAAAACTAAAGTCTGTTTCTGATTCATTCCATAATCTCCATTGCCACGCTGTGAGCAACCTCTATAGATCATGAGGTGCTGTATGTAGCAGAGACAAGGCAGTCTGGGCAACAAGCACTGGGTGAGAAGCAGGAAGCCTGTATTCTAGTTCCAGCACTTTCCCTAGCTTGCTAAGTGACTCAGGGAAACTTCTTTCCCTTTCTGTACCACACGGTCTTCCTCTGGTTGAACCCAAGATGCTTGATGTCCCTTCTTGCCTCATGACTTAGGCTCTAAACTCTATAGAATACTAGTAGAGTCTACCTTCATGGTCATGAGCTTCTACCCTGAAGTCAGGCAGGCCTGTATGTAAAACATAGCATTGGCACTTAGCCTAGCTGTTGAAAATCAGGCAGGTGACTTAACTTCTTAAAGACGGTTTCATCACATGTCAAATAATGAGGACCCAAGTAGATGAGCATATGAAATAATTAGCATGTGTTGGGACAGATGTAAGTACACAATAAATGAGAAATCATTATCACTATTACTAAATATTTGCTTTTTATTTACTAAACTTGTAAATGACACATCATCTTTTTAGAATATGTTAGAATATATTATTTTACATTACAATATGTAGAATGCATTCTAGGCTGGCATGACTATAAAAAACTTATATAAGAGAACCTAAACTTAAAAAAAAAAACTTATAGAAAAGACAGATTAAAAGATGATTATGAAAGGTTTTTTCTTTTCCTTTACCAAATAATTCATCACAGGTTTCCTGCAAAAAGAAAACTTCCCCCAAGAAAATATGGTCTGCTGGATAACTGTGTGATTTTCATTCAATTCTTCAAGATCACTTCCATTGTGTTAAAAATTATAGCGTACTTGGTACACATTGTGGGGAGGCACTCAGTTGACTTCTGTTAGAAATAGTGGCATTCTGGAAGTAATTGGAGTGCCCCTGCACGGGAATGTTAATCCTGCACATTTGTAAACTAGAGCTAAAGCAAACCTGTGCTTCTAATGCAAGGTCTCTGACTAAGTAGCCATCCTAAAATGAATCCCTTCCATGTGCGTGGCAGGCATCTTCCAGCTGACGCAGCACATTCCACGCACACAGGCGCCCTTAAACCTACCAGTAACCCCACTGAGGTTGTGAAGATTGATTACCCTCATTTGTCATATTACTCAGCACAGCCACATAGAAGCTTGGTGACTTAGCCAGGGTGGTCCAGTTGTTGTCCAGCTGATCAGCCACAGAGTTGGTATTTGAAGTCCAGTGCTATTTCTCACTATACCTTCCACATGGTTCTCCAATTCCAACATCATTAGCTTCTGCAGGAAGGTTGGGCATTGCTCACAGAAGCACAGAGTTTTGTCATTTCCTCCTAACTATGGTCTTACTGACTTACAAACTTTTAGTGTCAGGTAGAGAACCAGCCTTCCCAGATAGCATGGGAGCACAGAATAAAAGCTACAGGCCTTTGGGATGTTTATCCTCATTATTGTTTCTGGTAGCTGACTTAAATCTTTTAATGAATCATTTTATTGGGGTTAGGCTCAGAGACCATGTGAACAAAGAGGGACTTCTAAGATCTAGTTAACTGATGAAAATATGTGTCTGCTACTACATAGAGTTGAAAAATAGGGGGTTGACATTCTTTACAAATGGGTTTTAAACTCTTCATTGCCAAGTACAAAGAAGTCTAGATTTGCTGATGTGATCACTGCCATGAAGGCCTAGAAAGAGACCATGAAGACTCTAAGAAGCTAGGGGGGAGGCAAGAATCCTCAAGCTGCAAACCCACTGAACAGATGAAGAAAGCAAGCCTCAGGATATTTCCAGAAGGCGTCAAAAGCTTATAAGTTTTCCTGTGTGCAGAGGCTTTATTTTTTTCATTGTTATTCCATTTTTAATATGTATCAGACCACACGTGGGCACTATCCTAAAGGGCCCCTTGTAAGAATGGTGATAAAGTCGGTCAACATGGAAAGTATGGTTGTGAGGGGAGAAGCACATTGTATCTTGCTCCTTCATAATAGCTTTACCAGAAACAAAAACAACTCGTTATTGTTCATGAACACACTACACACTAGAATCCTCTTAAATAGCCCAGGCAACAAAATTAACTAAGCCCTGCAGATGGAGACTAATCAGAAAGCCTTAGGTCATTGACAAAATACACTGATCCTGAAATATTTACCCTTCACTGCTAAAAAGAGAAGGATCAGGTTATGAAAGCTGGCCTCTCAGGCCATCTGCTAGGGCTAAGTGAATCTTGGCAAGAAGAGTTTAAAATAAATGTTTATAGAAGTAACTAAAGAATAAGAGAAATATGGAGGGAGGAAGGAAGGAGAGGAAGAAAGGGAAGGCACAGAAGAAGATGCAAGAGAGCTGACTTTGAGTCCTCTTCTGTGGATTAAGAACTCAGCCCTCCTCCAAAACATAAAATATTAACTGACATAAGGATACTGTCTAGGAGAAGAAGAACATTTTGACAACAACGATGTCAAGGAGAGGATGAGAGGCAGCAGCAGCCACAGAGATTTCACTGATTACCCAGTATTATCCCAATTAATCAATGACAACACTGTGGTGAAGTGACAAAAGTCAAGGAAGGCAGATTCAAGTCTCAGCTCAGCCACTTCCTAGCTGACTGTGTCAGGCTTTGGTTTTCTCATCTAAAGTAATTCTCCCTATTCTACCCATCTGGAAAACTGTGACAGCAAATGAGATGTGGAAGTGCACAGGCCACGTAAACTCTTTAAAAATACTGTACAGATGTTAATCATCAGTTTTCACAATTTTTGTACCCGTGGTGGAACTGCTTGACTGTGACTTTTCAAGTCCCTTGTTGAGTTACAGATCTGAGGAAGGTATAGTTTTGTTGTTGCTTTCACATCAAATAAGACACATGAAACTATGTAAAAATATGTATGTATTCTGATGGTCAAAAGATCAAAAGCTAGAGGGTCTAGATCACTGTTCTAAGCTATGGACAGCCTGATAAGTGACCTAGTCAAGCATCTGATGCATCCCCTGCTCGGCCTGAGCAGCTGACGCAGAAGAGAGCTGTATCTGACTGACTTTAAGGCAGGGGCACAGAGGAAAGATGTGGGACGGATTCAGCTTTAAAATATACCAATTCAGATCATGGTCATCATTTTGCTTTATCATTCGTCCGTTCTTAAAAAAGTCTCACAATCTTATGGTAGAACAACTCAGAATATACAGGTAAAAAAACAGAATCAGCTAAAAAGTGTCATAATTGTGCCTACCTATGGATAACCATGGTTAATATACATCACTATATGTATTTTATGATCTCACTCTATGCATATGCACATAGATTTTTAAAACAACAATGATACATAGCGATCTTTTTTTACAAGTAAAGATATTTTATTACAAAACGAATGGCTTTTATAAAATGAAGAATATTAGATAATGAATACAAGGAAGAACTGGGACAACATGGTACAGAGACCACAAAAACATTTTGTACTTTTTATTGTCTTGACAGCTATGAAAACCTAATCCTATGGTATCTGTCCCTGCTCTGGGAGATGGGACCAGCTCATTAGTGTTTATTAACTACAAACCAAGCAAAAAAAAAACAAAAAACAAAATCCTCGCAGCTGTCAACGCGTGTCACATGTGAAGCACTGCAATACCAATAAACGGGGTGGGAATCAAAAGATATAAGCCAGGACACCTGAAATAAGCTTTGAGATGATGATCAAGATAAGGATGGAAAGGAATACATGGGAGGAGAAAAGGAAGAAAAGAAATCCATACCCTAGATGTCTTTTTCTTTGCCTCTTCTTAATCAGAGATTAAGAGGATGGGCTTTGAAGTCAGGCAGACCTGATTTGGCAGTTGAGCTCAGCCAGTCACTAGTGGTGAGACCACAGACCAGTTGCCACTTCTTTCTGAGTGCCCATTTCTTCACATGTGAAACAAGAATGACTAATGACCACAACTTCCTCACGGGGCCAAGGACAGACTCAAGCGAAACAATGCACATTAAGGGCACAGCGCAGAACCCGTCGCATAGAGAACTACAATGTGAGGTCTTCTTGCGGCTGCCCTGTGCAATTCAACCTACGGGACTCTCAGGGATATAAACTGGAAAGAACTTACAGACCACTGAGTCAAAGCCCTTTGTTTCTCAAAGGGAGACACTAACACTCAAAGAGGGGAAGGTGGTTAACAATGACACACACCCATTTTCAATGAATTCAGTGAATACTTACTGAACATTTGGGCAATATGCTGGGGAAATAAAATGTGTCTCATAGGTGAAATAGCTCTCTCTGTGCCTCAGTTTCCTCATCTAAAATGTGGGGGCAATAGTTGTACTTACCTCATAGGGTAAGGATTAAATAATGCATTAGGATTAGCTGAGTGAATATACGTAAAGAATTTCAAACACTTTCTAGAACATAATAAGCTATATATGTTTTATATACGAAGTACATTTATTTTTCTTTTTTTTTGAGACAGAGCCTCAAGCTGTCACACTGGATAGAGTGCTGTGGCATCACAGCTCACAGCAACCTCCAATTCCTGGGCTCAAGCGAGTCTCTTGCCTCCACCTCCCAAGTAGCTGGGACTACAGGCGCCCGCCACAACGCCCGGCCATTTTTTGGTTGCAGCCGTGATCGTTGTTTGGCAGGCCGGG
>CAUYRH010127556.1:0-20499 GCA_963574655.1 Perodicticus potto | reverse complement strand
TCTTTTACTTTTTCCTCATATTCCTCACTTCATGGAGTCCTGCTTCTCTCCACTTCCTCTTCAGCATAGTCCTGTTATCTCACTATCCAACATGACACATCATGAAATTGGACCCCTAATGTCTGTTTTGACATTCAATATTCAGTATCTCTCAGTGTTATTTGGGGTAAATGGTGTTGTGTCTGCAACCACCACATCCGGGTGAGGTGGAGCTTTTCCATCTCACTCTACAGAATTGGAAACCGTTGTTCAGGGTGGCCTAGTCCCAGTCACCCAAACCGTTAACAATGGGGCACACAGGAGTCTCCAGGTGTGTCTCTGTAGAAAGGGCTCTAGCCTAAACCAAACCGCAAATAAATGTCCACAGACACTGGAGAGATGAGCATAGAAGAAAAACTCAGAAAGAAATAATTTGTGAAGTGGGGAAGAGACCCCTCTCCTGGAAAAGCCCTTCTTTCTTTCCTGTCCCCTCCCCCAACAACCACAGCCCTAACCCCACTCAGCCACAACACAGAGACATTTATAACCGTTTTCCTTTATTGTACTTAGTGTGACCCAGAAGTTTTTCGAGAGAAATACTCATGAAACAGAAAACACACAAAAGGACGAACCCCTCTAGCGGTCCTGACCAATAAACCTATTCTCTATCTCTGGTGCAGGTTAGGGCTCTCCTTCTCCAGGGACTTCTTCTGTCTCAGGTCCTTGAGTTGGCCATATTCTCCCAGAGGTGGCTGCCCAGCTGCCGTCCCCATTACTGCTTGGCCTCCAGGTACCGGTGCAGCAGGTCACTGACGTCTGTACTTTCCACTTTCACCCAGCCGTCTTCCTTCATGTGGTACACTGTGGGCCAATGGGAAAAGAGTATGGAGTCACCTTTCACCTTAGTTAGTTCCTGCTAATGGTATTTATGTTAAAGACACCAACAACACTCTGGCACATGCTCAAAACCCAAGCTACTGGGACTTCAATGCCTTGCTGACTCTGATAACCTCCTATCTGCCACTCTGCCTCCCCTGAGTCTCTCAATCTTAAATCATCCTCCCTGTCCCCTCTCAGGTGTGGTGATGGTCATGATGGGTGGGTGAATAGTGGTGGTAATGTGGTGATGGTGGTAGTGCTAGCATTGGTCTCTTACTATTGACAACTCCTCCAGAATAGCTGTCTCTATGGGTGGCATGAGCAATAGCTCTGCGGCCAAGGTCATAGGCCTCTTGGGGGGTCAGATTGAGCCGGTAGCCACTGTCCATGACCCCATAGGCATAAGTGTTCCCACTACCAGTGGAGAACATATTTCCTGAGAGCCGAGTTCCATTTTCATTTACATAGTAGAGTCCAGGACCCTATAAGACAAAAGAAAGTTCCAGATTGAAATTGGAGAGGGCGTCACTGGTAACAAAGATTTGAGTAAGAGTCATAAAGAGTGGACAAAAGACTATTACCACAGGATCATGTGAATTAGGATAGCACTTCTGTAAAAACATAGAACTTTAGAAATCAAAAAGAAAAACAAGCTTAAAATCAACGAGTTCACCAAAACAAGGAGCTTATAAAATATATACAGTGGTCCATATCTGAACCAAGGAAACACTAAATACTGGAACAGGTTTAGAACCACGTGAGTGCTCGATATATCATATATCTTGTAGAGGAGGGAGTGGAAGTATGCAATGGGAAAACAGAGCTTTCACCCATGTGGGGAGCAGTATGCTGGAGAACACCCACCTTCTTGTCCCAGCCACAGATCATACTGCCCATGGAGAGGCCCATGCCCCGGTAGTGGCACATCATGTTGGAGAGTAGTTTGGAGGCTGCTGAGACAGAGATGCGCTCCCCATTCCGCAGATAGTACAGCCTGGGTGAGGACAGGAGGGGGAGTGAATTAGAGGTGACAGATTAGCTCTCTCCCACTTGATGTGCAGGAAATGACTGAAGAGATGAGAATTTGAAAGGAATTATTTTGCAGGATCTAAGGATCAAAGAAAGATTTTGAATGTCAGTATTTTAAACCTATAAAGAGCACCTAGTAAATGATACTGTCCCACCAGGGTTGACAGAGTTGGTGTTAAATTGACAAATTGGCTCATGGGCAGGAGCATAGGCTAAGATTTGGGAGAAGGTATTTATCACAATAAGGCTGTTTTGTGAAATATTCTCTCAGCACTAAGATGCGGCAAGGGGTAAGGAGCAGTGACCTCTGAGATCCAGGGTCCACAATCCCTGGCTAAGGGTAGGATGAGAGGCCTCCTGCCACTAGGGAGGGAGGAGATGAGAGGCCTCTCTTACCTGCACTCCTTGGCCAACAGACGCTCCCAGTACTGACAGTCTGCTGCACAGCCAGACATGGTGCCAAGCAGGTAAGGGTTAATCTCAATCACCTTGTTCACCCGCAGGGTAGCTGGAAAAAGACAGAGTTTTAAGAGAGAAAGGATAAACCCACAGTTCTCCCCGAGTGTCCTAAATCAACATGTCCTTCAGCTTTGGTGCAAAGCTATGAAGAGGAGAGCCCAGCTCCCCAGATCCCGTCTGCTGAAACACACACACTCACCAATATAATCTCCAGCCGAGGCCCTAGAGTCCACTGCCACAATCACTCCATGCTGGAATTTGAAGGCCAGAGTGGTGGTGCCATGGGCCATCTCAATCTGAACGTTCCTTTCTCTGTCCCCACCCAGGGACTGAAAGAATTCAGTAGGCTAATGAGAGAGAAGATGGAGAGAGAGGGGCAATAAAAACTTCTGTAACAGGACAGGGAAGGTGGCTCAAGCCTATGATCTTAGCACTCTGGGAGGGTGAGATGGGTGGATCACCTGAGCTTAGGAGTTCCAGATCAGCCTGAGCAAGAGTGAGACCCGTCTATATTAAAAATAAAAAAAGCAGTAGGCATTGTGGCTAGTGCCTGTAGTCCCAGCTGCTTGAGAGGCTGAGAGGCAAGAGAACTGCTTGAGCCCAAGAGTTTAAGGTTGCTGTAAGTTCTGACACCAGGGCACTCTAGCCAGGGTGACAGAGTGAGCCTCTGTCTTAAATAAATAAATAAATAAATAGGGACACTTAACAACCAAGCTCTAGAAGGAAATGGCTTGGGAGAAGGAAAAGAAGAGGCGTGGGACATCAACCTTTTCCATTTTCTAGCACAATAGAAAAGAAAGAAAACAAATCCGTTGTCATAACTAAAAATATGAAGTGTGACTTTAAGGGTTTTCTCCATTCATAGGTGATTCAACTTTCATAAAACACGTTTTGTTAACAGAACCTTCGTTTACAGAAAAGGGGCTTGCTTGAGACCTCAAAGTCACGCAGCAACAAGTTGCTGAGGTAAAGCTAGCTGCCAAAGTTGTAGGTTTTCCAACTACACCGCCCCTATATCATATGATAACCCCATAGAAAAGGCTGCATGATTTGTGTGTGGTCAACAAATGGCAGGAAGACTCTCCTGTCTTCACTTGGGAGCATCCATCTCGCCTCTAACTCTTTGGCTCTAATCTGCACTTCCCACCCTTCTGGTCCCATCCCCACGTGGCCGCTTCCTCGGACCGCGCTCTTCAGGAATGAAGGCCGGCCCCCTCCGCGTCTCACACAGACCCTCCACTCCTCTGCGCCGCCTCCACACACCCCTCGGGATTCCCTTACATCCCTAACCTGCATTCCCCGGGGGAGGGCGAGCTCCGGAGATCGCATAGAGAAACTGTAGTGTCCTGGGTCCGAGCGATGCCTGCTTCCAGCAGCTGGAAAAGCCCAGTCGGGCCTCTGCCCTCGGGGGGCTCCGCACACATCCAGAAGAGCCATGACCGCCTCGCTACTCGCAGAAGTCTCGGCTTTCTCTCCAGGAGGAAGTGAAAGCGAAAGCCACAGCCCGAAGGGGGAGGGAACCAGAATTTTTTCCACATCCCCCTGCCCTTTCCAAGAAAAAGACAACGAGTGTCTGAACCAGGAGTATCACACTGGGCACCCGCTTCTTTGCTCTGCCTTTACGGAGGTCAGGAAAACTGTCAGAAGAATGCAAGAAAGGGAGGGAGCGCCCTCGAAAGCCCCGACGGCGACGGATTACAGTGAGAGATACCCGGAGGCCCGGGCAGTTAAGGAGTGGGTAGGGGCGCATCCTCTAAAGGCGTAGCCTCAACCAGGAAGATCAAGGTCAACGAGAGGCTGGGAGCGGTTTCACCTGGCGGTGAGGGCGGGAGTTCATATGAGCATAATTGTATAAAAACATTGGCGAGAAGGAGTACGAGGGGCACCGAGTCTTGAGAATAGGTCCTTGGGCAGCCACAAAAGAATAAGCCGGGCGTGTGGTGGAAGGGGGTTCCAAGGAGAGGGCGGAGTCTCTGAATATTTCGACGTGGTCCCTCCTACGGCACCTCAGGTTCAACGGTCTCTCTAACCCGTAGGCACCTTAAAGACGGGCCCGTTCTGCCCACACCCCTCTGCCAGCACTGCTCCTAGCTTGGCTGAGCGACTTTTATTCCTCTAAACCCCTCCTCTCCTTACAACCTGTGTCGGCCTCATCTGCCCAGCAACCGCCAACGTCACACAGCTGGCCCTCCCCTAATGGGAGAAATTTACTAGACAATCCCGCCCGCTGTTCTGAGATTTCCCCCGCAGGTGCCGCCGCGGAGCCGGTGAGCCCGGAAAAACCCGAGGTGCCCTAGTGTGTGGCGCTCTCAGCCCTTCGGTTCACGCACTCGCCCTCGCTCTATCCGCGCCCGCCGTCCGTCTTCACCTCAGGAAGGCCCTGGCTCTGAGCGGCAGCTGCCGGTGCCTGCTGGGCACTGTGGCGGGGGTTCTTGCTCATCGTTGGGGACGCGCGTGGGGGCCTGGGGAAGTGGAGGGGAAATCATAGGAAATAGAAAACTTGAGGGTGAAGATGGTGCACTTAGGGCTGTAAGACATTGCAGACGCTAAAGGGGAGACACTTGACTGTCGAAAAGTGTGCTGCAAAAGAGCCATTCTGTGTCCCAGAAATACAAGAAACCACAGTACAAAATACGGATTTTATTATAAATATCAAGTATCCACATACCATATTTATCCATATTTATGGACCAGCTTATGCCTTTGGCTGTATTGAAAGTGGCTGGTTTTCCCTTCTGTATGTATATTCTGAAAATTCCCCCTCATTTTCAGAGTGTTATCCACACCAAAGCACTGACCCTAGCTGTACACCTTAGCACTTAAGGAGTTGCAAATCCTGTGGAGAGAAAGTAAAGCTCATGGTAAATTTCTGCAAACTCCTCCTAGAAGCAGCTACCTGCTCTGCAGTTCTGGTAAGGTCGTTGCTCCCAAACCCTCCACCATAGAGAAGAACAGAGGGAGACACAGTCTGAGAGTCTTTCATTCTTGAGCACCTGCAGGAGCCTGCACCATATCCCAATAGTGTCCCCTTTTCTGCATGAGTTGCTGGTGGGTTCCAGCCTCACAGATAGTGCCTCCTTTCAGAAAGAGCACCTGGGCAGCCTTCTCCACCAGGCTGAGATTCTGGGTGATGAGAAGCACAGAGCGAGAACCCCGCTTGGGACTTTTATACAGGAACTGCTCCACCTGAGAAAAGAAGTAGACTCTGTCAGTGCAGGGGTCACCCCCAGCCCAGGGACACTCCTGTGCTTCCAGGGCTGGGACAGACCTCACAGGATCACTGTTGACTCTACCTATAACCCCAAGGACACCAAAGATGCCTGTTCTGAGCACTCTCTGTCAAACCTTTGTTTTTAAGGCTCTTTCGTGAGGGTGCAAAAGTGGGATAAAAGTTAGAGTCCTGTGGTGAACCTTGTGAGAGAAGAGTAAAAAGGGTTTTGAACAGTCTTCTCCTCTCTACCAAGGGACTGGGAATTTTTGTATTAGATGTTAAGGAAATACAGTGTAGTAGTAAAGAACATCAGCCGGGAGTGGTGGGTCACACCTGTAATCCCAGCATTCTGGGAGGCTGAAGCAGGTGGACTGCTTGAGCTCACAAGTTCAAGACCAGCCTGAGCAAGAGCGAGATCCCCATCTCTAAAACCTAGCCGGCGTTATGATGGGCACCTGTAGTCCCAGCTACTCGGAAGGCTGAGGCAGGAGAATCTGTTGAGCCCAGGAGTTTGAGGTTGCTGTGAGCTATAATGCCACAGCACTCTCCCAAGGGGACAAAGTGAGACTCTATCTCAAAAAAAAAAAAAAATCACATTCCAGTCAGGTGGACCTAAATTTGGATTCAGGTGGTACTACTCAACATCTATATGACCTCTATATTAGGTTATTCAGCCTCTCTTAGCCTCCAAGGATTCACGATAAATAAATGAGACAGTACATGTAACTGGCCTAGTAGCACATCTGACACAGTACAAGCTTACATAATATTAATATTATTAGCACAGCCTTTTCTTTATGTTTGGCTTCAGGGATTCAGAGTCTGTAGATAGTGTCCTTTAAGTGATTCAAAGTGTCTTGGGGAGACACTAATGGGAACTGAGAATTAAATTACAAAGACCGGATTATATAATTATGATGTTAGTAGAACTAATATGGGATGAATAAAGGAAGCAAGGTTAGGTGGGATATAGACATTAAGAAGATGATTCACCCATAACTGTCTGTCTGCATCCAGGGCACTGGTAGCATCATCCAGGATAAGTACACACGGTTTCCGAATCAATGCTCTGGCCAAGGCCACAGCCTGTCGCTGACCTCCTGACAGTTGACTCCCAGCCTCTCCTGCTTCTGCAAAGACAAGAGCCAAGATGAGAACTAGACGGCCACATATGCACACATTTGTGCAGACACACAAACACACACCAGGAACTGGCAGATGCGGCTGGATAGTGGAGCTTCTGGGAAGATGAATGGAATTATGAGAAGGTGAGGATAAAGAAGCCATAGGAGCAAGATCGTAGCAGCTTCAAACTGGTGTCTGTGGGGCAGGAGGCACTGCAGAAAAAAGCAAGACTATTGGGGTTTCATAAAGGCAAAGGTGTGTGGGTGGTGAGGTCAATGGACAGAGTACCAGTATCATAGCCCTGAGGGAGCCTAGAGATGAAACTATGGGCTCCAGACTCCATTGCAGCAGCTTTGATTTCCTCCATAGTTGGCTTCTGGATCAGGCCATACGCAATATTTTCGTGAAGACTTCTTCCAAATAACTGTGGCTCTTGTCCTACTGCGGCCACCTGAGATGAGACATGATGAACAATCATAAAACTAGGAACACAGGAGTGTGGTTACCTAGACATTGATATGCTCTCAGAAGAGCATATCACAAAATTGCATGCCCTCTCTTGACCACATTCCCATCTCCACCCACGGTCTCTTATCCTTCCCTAACCCTCCTTTCAGAGTGCTCAGAGAGAACACTGTTCTTTGTAATGTCCCCACCTTCCCTCATGCCACCTTCTTACACACCTGGCTGTGCAGGTAGTGGTGCTCATATTGCCAGACGGGCTTCCCATCCAGCAGCACCTTTCCCTCAGTGGGCTGGTACAGATTCTGCAGCAGGGCAGCCACTGTGCTCTTCCCAGACCCATTGGGTCCCACCAGCGCTGTCACCTCACCAGGATGTAGGGTGAACGTCAGCCCCTGGAGTCCAGAGAATTGCACAATAAGAGACAGACTTAGTACCGTAAAAGGCCCCTAACTTCAAGACTGTCATTGTCATGCTACATAGTATGATTTACCCCAGAAGAAAAATAAGAAATATAATAACTCCTACCCTCCCACATACATAGATTTCTGGAAGATGCCTCCCCAAGGAGTAGAGACAGAAGATGAGACAAAGGCAAGGGCAAAGACCAAGTACCACTATGTCACACACTTAATACCAGATACCACCAAGAAACAGAAAAGAAATCACATTCCAAATCACAAAGGGAAAGAAAAAGGAAAGATGGAAGACTAAAGACACAGATTTTGCTCTGGCAATTCCTTGGAACGTGAGTCATCTATTTGAAACCTCTTCCTCCACTCCATTCTTCTTGGAAGACCAAATAGATTCTTGAGTTTGGGGAAGATTTATGGAAGAGATGACACTATCACTGCCTTTAAAGGGTGAGAAAGGATCTGTGCTTGGTGTCAAGCAGGCAGAAAGCAGGAAGAAAACTTAGGACGGCAGAACTGCAGTTGGGGCTGGTGGAACACAGGGATTGGTAGGTTATGGCACATACCTGCAGCACTGAGACATCTGGACGATTATGGTAAGCAAAGGACACATCTTGGAACCGGACACGGCCCTCCAGGTTTAAGGAAGTCAACAGACCACTAGGTGGGCAGCGAGGTGTGCGGTCCAGATATTCAAATATTTTCTCTGAGGAGCCCACAGCCTTCCGTATATAGGGATAGGTGGAGAGCAGTGCCTGCAGGGAGGTATGAATAGTGAGAGGGAAGTAGGGAGACACAATTTGCTTGCCAGGATTATGTTAGGTGAGAAGCCTAAGGAAGGGAAAAAAGACACACATACGGTCCTGGGCCAGGGGAAGGAACAGTGACTGGGAAGAGGGAGTGGGGAGAGATACTAGGGGACCTCACCTGAACAGCTGAGGTGAACTGGATCTGGTACAGAACAAATGTGACAAGGTTCCCACTGCTTACTGCCCCACTGGTCACCAGCTGCCCACCGATGTATAGGATTCCCACCTTCAGCAGCATCCCTGAAATCTATAGAGAGACCACATAAAAAATGAATTGTGGCAGAAAAATATGAGGGGACACAAAGAAGCAAAGTCATTAATATAAAGGAGATATAAAGTCCCTGTCCCCACGGTAACATCAGCAAGCTAAACAGGTAGAAAGGTCTCACAGAGACCCCATGGAGTCTGATTCAAATACACATCATAGAAGTTATCATCAGCTTCATCACCACCTCCATTATCACCTTGATTGGGGAGCACTTTACTCTTTGTAAAAGACTGTTACGAATGCAATAACAATGTTGGCTAATACTCTTATCAACAGCCCTGTAAGAAAGGTTATATCACTCACTCTCATTTTTTAAAATGAAAAAACCACCTCAAAGAAACAAAGGTACTTGCCTATGGTCACAGAGTTAGTAAATGGGAGTATCAAGCCAGGCACATCTGACTGCTGGTCAGTTTCTGGTTCTCTTTCCACTGCATCACAGATGCCCCTTATCCCTGGGATCCACTGTTCCAAGATTCTCTCTAGCACATCCAAATAGTACCAGCATGAAGCAGAACAAGATATGGGAATTTAAGGCTCCCTGAGCTTCCCATGAGAGACAAAGGAAAGCCCTTTGACTAGAAGACATGGCATCTCTCCCCAAGGTTGGGTGGATTTTGTGTATCTTAACAAAAGGAAGCCACCTAGCATTCCTAAAGGGAGGGAGGTGGTTAGGGACACTAAGAGTGATACCACAATCATTAAGCCTCAGGTTACTAGGATGAAAACACTGAACCAACCATTTCCTATTGGAGAAGGAGTGGGAAACAAGATCATAGGAAAGGGAATAGAGTCATAGCATCTTGGGGACAGGGAATGGGCTCACACTGGTGGTCGAGAGGTTGACTGCATAGGCCAGGGCCTCCTTCTGGTTGAGCATCTTTATTTCTTGCAGCTTTTGCCTAAACTTCTGGGCCTCGCCCTCCTCATTGGCAAAGCTCCGGACTGTGGGCATGGCTGACAGAGCCTCAACAGCCACCTGGCTGGACTCTGCCAGAGATTGCTGCACTTGCACCGCCAGTGACTGTGGAAACATGGACAAGAGACGTCACACAGGGCTGGCAAACCCCAAGGGACAGTACCTGATTAATCTTTGAAATTAAGGATAAGAGGCAGAAATACCAAAGAGCAGTGGTTCTCAACCTTCCTAATGCCACAACCCTTTAATACAGTTAAAAGGGGTCGTGACCCACAGGTTGAGAACCGCTGCCATAAAAAAACAGCTATGCCCTCTGGATACTAAAGAAATACAAAGAAGAGGAAAATGAGTTGGGGATCATACTCTTAAACACAGATTGTAGACAGACATTAGAAGAGAAGACACAGAGTCAATGAAAAACAGTGTTGAGCAATCTGGGAACATGGACCACAGGGACAGTTAGTTCCATGAAGATGGAGAATCAGTGAGGATACTGTGAACAATCTGAGAGGAATGGAGTCTGCCAAGTCTGGGAGATGAGGGTCTGTGTGGGTTGAGCCACTCCCCTGGACATACCTCGTACCATTTTCCCAGCTTCTTAGGCAGAAGGAAGAGCAGTGGCAGGATGACCAGGGTGACCATGGTGAGAGACAGTGACCCCCAGAGCATAAACACCAAAAGACACAGTCCTCGCACCAGGTACCACAGCAGTAGGCTCAGCTTCTCACTCAGAGACTCACTTAGGGTGGACGTGTCCTCTGTTACCCGAGATGTGATGGCACCTGTCAGGGTTGGGGAGAAGAAAGTAAAGTGAATGAAGCAGTTTCCAGGTGAGGAGTTTCCAACTGATGATGAGCCAGGATGCCAGTAGAGTGTCCACATGTTGCTCTAAGGAGGCCAAGGTGGGGTTCTAAGGAGGCTGAAGTAAGTGCAGGGAGAAGAGTGTCAGACCTTGACTTAATTATAAAGAAAGTGATGTGCATATAAATGTGCATTTCTCTGAAGGCTTTCAGTTCCCTGAAGCCCCATAAATTCCACACTATACAGGCAGGAAGAGTGTAACCTGCTCCCATAGCAGAGGTGGAGGAGAGGGAGGTGCTGCTAGAAATCATGCTGGAGTTTAACAATGGGAACCAAGTGCTGGAGGTGCCACTAGAAATCATGCTGGAGTTTAACGAGCACCACGCTGGGAACCCAGAGACTGGGGTTCTAACCCCAAGTTTATCTCCAGCCATGTGTGACTGCAAGTTTCAGCATTTGGGATTTAGGCCTCAGGTTCCTTCCCTGTAAAATGAGGTAGCTGGACTCCATTAACTGAATTTGAAATTATAAAGAGACATAGGGATAGATCTATGGAAAAATACTAGAGGAAAATTTTAGGTTTTTCTTAAGGTACAGAGGACAATATTTTGCTCCTGAGGAATATCAGGAATAAGAAATAAAATATGTGTGTGTGTGTGTGTGTGTGTGTGTGTGTGTGTGTGTGTGACAGAGAGAGAGAGAGAAAGAAAGAGAGAGAAATGAAGGTTATAAGTAAAAGCAGGTAGATGGGGATATAAACAGTTCACAGGTGTAATAATGAAGGAATTTCATGAGAAACCTGTTTGGTTCTGGTGGAAAAACTCTGTCTCCTGGCGCATGACGGCCTGGAACACCTCTCCCTGCAGGGAGCTGTGCACGTGGCCCATGGTGCTGTTGTAGATGCCATCACCCAGGAACTCCAGCACTGCACTGGAGAGAGACCAGGAAAAGGAGGGTTGGTGTGTTCAAGAGACACAGAGGTCCCACTTAATAAATTTTCTTTATAGTAAAAAAAAAAAAAAAAAGACACACAGAGGAGGTCCCAGGTATCCCCACGGAAGTGCACTTTGGGTCGCAGTCCTAACTGCCAACTCCCTCTTTTCCAGCGTTTCCATGCTCAGCCCACAGACCTGGCTATGGTAAGAACAGACATGAGAGCTATGTTTCGAGTGAAGGCAGCAGCTGTCCCGTCTTGTAGAATCCAGTCAGTGAGGCGTCCAGTGAAGAATGGAATGGCCATTTCCCCTGGGAAGAGAGAGGAGACGTCAGTCACAAATACTAAATCTAAGCAGGTCAGCTCCAATCAGACCGCCCCCGCCCTGCCCCTCTGTCCCTCACCGTTATCCCAGAGGGCAGCAGCAGAAAGGGGGTCACAATCCTGAACCTGAATAGTTGTACCCTGCGGTTGCCCCCAATCCCCCGACATTTCAGCAGTTTAATTAAGAAGGTTAGAAAGTATGAGGTAGAATGCCCTGCTCTTAGAGATGAGGCTGGGCGGAGGAAAGGACCTGCCCACCGTGGCCCAGGGCTGGAGCCCGGGATCCCACCAGTGCAGTGCCCTCTCCTCCACTTCGTCGTCTCCTCAGGATCTGCATTTCCCAGACCCCACACTACACTGACCATTCCTGCACAGTGCATCCTCCCCTCTCGCCCTGAGTCCCTCTTACCTAGACAAGACAGGACCAACAGGACCAGAATCAGCGGGAATCGGCCTATCTCCGAGCTCAGGCAGCCTAGAAGCCGACGCACGGAGCCGGGCACCCGGAGGCTCCCGAGTTTGTGCCACAGGGCGGCTGCGGGCAGTGCGGCTGCATAGCTGAGGACGAAGGCGTCGAGGTGACTTCCCCAGTGAAGTAGCCTGGTGCTGTCAGAGGGCCCGGGGACTCCCCACGAGCGCAGGTCTCGGAACAGGGCAAGTCCCGGCAGGGCTAAGCCCAGCGCCACTGCCAATGGCTCCAAAGCAGCCAGCCAGCCCTGGGCTCCTGCGCTTGCGTACGTGGAGCCAGCCGCTGCCTTGAGGACCCCGCGGGCCCCGAGCCACAGCAGGGCGCACCGGCTCAGGCCCACCGCCCAGACCCGGAGCAGCGGCAGCGCCGTGGGTACCAGCCGAGAGAACAGGCCGGGCAGCGCGGGCCGCAGCAGTACCCAGTCGGCGAGAAGCAGCAGCATTGTCCCGAACCACGGGAGAGAAGCTCGGAAAAGGCAGGGGCACCCGCAAGGAGCGGGGGACCCTGAACTGGCCATTGGCGCGAGGGCCTGTCGCTGCTCCTGTCCTGACCTGGAACTCGCCGCCGTCGCCCGCTGGGAGGGAGTCTCTGGGCGCAATCGAGTCCGCGGGGACCCGCAGCTGGGGGACGGAGTAGGGGCGGGCGGGGGCGGGGCTCTTGGAAAGTCCCGAGAACCAGCCAGTCCCGGTCCTGCTGAGAAGCGTAGTGGTTTCCCGGAAAGGAAAATCGAAAGCTGCCGCCCGCTCCTTAGATCCGCCCACTTCTTACAGCGGTCCGCCCGGACTATTCTGGGAGTAGAAGGTTAAGTCGGATCTGAGGTTCTGGGGCGCTGCCCTAGCGTCCCATTTTCTCCATCACGCACACACCCTTCCCTCCTCTCCCGGCCTCCTCTGGATCCATTTGCACGAATCTGCTCTTCCCGGCCTCAGGGCTGGGCTCTCTCGTCACCTGTCTCCGGGCAGATGTGCCCTGCACGGGTTGGCACCGGGCGCGAACCTCACCGGGAAGACTCGGGCGCCCCCTGGCGGGTGTAGTGACGGGGCGGGGCTGTAGGCTGAGCGCCGCGCGCTGTCCCAGGTCGGAAACCAGAGCCGCAGGCAGCGAGAAGCGCAGCGCCGGGCAGGGATGCTGCGGGCGGGAGCACCAACTGGGGACTTACCCTGGGCAGGAGAAGTCCACACCGGGGTAATGGATCCGGGCTTGAGGGTTGGCAGGGGATTGGGGGAGGAGCAGCGGGTGGGGAGACCCTGGAAGCATTGAAAAGTGAATGCGGAGACTAACAGGAGCGTAGGGAGGTAGCTTGTAGCAGCCAGTGATTGCCCCCTCTCCGCACTGAACATAGCGCATTTCCATTCTGAAGGGGGTCGTCGAGGGGTCGGCGATGGGATGGGCATGCGAGGCTGGTGGAGCACGGGGTGCTTTGACTCTTAGTTGGAAGCGTCAAGGGGAAGCTGCTCTAATACGCTTTCGCTTTCACTCTGGTCTGGACAGTGTGGGCTGGTTAAATGAAAAGGGGGAGTTGAGGACTGTGCAAAGAGATGAGGAAATGATGCCTGGCGTAAAGTAGGACAGTACTTGAGAAAAGGGAATGCGGGCACCTATTGAGAAGCACCAACTCATCACACAGACCTCTGATATAAATCACCCTGGGTAACTCTCAACCCGAACACTGATAATGGATTCCAGGGATTCCCTTCCCCAGTTTGACCCAGGAAGGCTCCTCCTTGGCCCAGGTGCTGCCTGCGCCCTTCCTGTGTCTTCCTCGCCCACCCCCAAGTGCCCACTGGGAACGTTGCTCAGGATGGGCTCCTGGGGCGGACGGCAGGCCCAAGGCTGGCGGGCTTCTGCTCTCAGACACTGCCAACACCTTGACCCTGGGGCAGCCCTGTTATACAGGAACAGCCTCTGGGATGGCGTTACCTCTGTTCTCTGGCCTTCTACTGGTGGGCAGTATGTCAGAAAGCATACTCAGGGCAGTGTCCCGGGGCCAGGGTAGTTTACCGCACAGTGAGACAGGGAGCAGTAAAACTTTATAAATTGAAAAATCTCCTCTTATTGCCAAGTGAGCAGTGGCAAGTAGGAAATAAAAGTCAAACCCAGGAGTTAGACCTAGGTTTTAGTCCTGGGTCTGCTGTTCATTGTGTGTGACCTTGGGTAAGTCATTGGTCTCCTCTAGGTCTCAGTTCCCTCATTTAAATGGAGGATCTTTAAGGCTCCTTTCAACTAAGCAGTTGTAGAAAAAGTGTAGTTTTATCCTCTCTCACTTCTTAATTCATTTCTTGGCCTGGAAAAGTCAGCTTAAATTCCCCATTCAGATCCTGTCTTGGTACAGGTCACTTTCCCCTGCTACTGAGATACTGACTTATGTGTTGATCAGAAACACCTCAAGGGAAACTTTCTTATTTTAAACCATCTGTGTGTTCCTTGCTGTTCCCCTCCTGCCTTGCCCCCTGGCTATGCTAACCCCTATCCCCTGGATGTTTTCCATTGTTCAGTAAACTGACAGAACAGGTAAGTGGGAGTGGGGCGGAGGATTCTGGGCCTCGAAACACCCGCCCTTGTTTCCCGGTTTGCAGTCCAGGGCTGTGTCCGGTCTGTCCACACGTGTTGGATGGAGATGATCTGCTTATGGGGCTGCTTGTGGTGCTCCCCTCAGAAGAAGCACTTCTGCTTTTAGAGGCCCATCCCCACTTCTCTCTTTAGAGTGGGAAGGATTCCACTTAGGAATCTTGGGGCTTAGGATATGGTTCTTTCTGTGTGGTATCACAGCCTAGCTGTGACATTCCCCTGCAGCCTGATGGATCAACAGAGAAAGTGGGGAGATGGGGTGGGGGGGACTTGTTCGAGAGTTGGCTCTGGCCTGCCTTACTGTGTGTGACCTTGAGCCAGTCATGTCCCTTCCCCGGGAATGCTTCCTCTTCTGTAACATGAGGGGATCAAGGCTCTGACATCCCATACTCTGTCTGCAGACGACCATCATGGCGGTGGAGTTTGACGGAGGTGTGGTGATGGGCTCTGACTCCCGGGTGTCTGCAGGGTGAGTGCAGCGAGGGTGTATGCATTTGGAATGAAGCTAATGCTATCCAAACGCAGTTTCTTACCCACTCTTGAAAGGACTGGTGCACTGGAGTTTGGGGAAGTAGAGTCGACCTTCCTGAAAAACCACTATAACAGAGCCCTTTGGTGGGTGCTTGGGTCTCTGAATTCATGGAGGAGGATCTGGGGTCTGAATGCTTATGTGGCCTGTCCTGTAGTATACAGGGATGAATGTAAAGGAACAGGATCTGACAGGGGGACAGGAGAGACATTTGTGAGGGGCCTCCTTCCATCTGTTTAAGGAGAAAAAAGATGGTTCTATCAAGGAGATACCTGGTTTCTCATTTATCATGTATTAAAATATTTTCTCTCTTCTCCCATCCGAACCAATTTCCTCACATGCAAAAGGAATATATGAGATTAGATCAATATTATTCACATTATGTTCCCTCAAGATTGTTAATAGCAAAGATAAATTGATAAGAGGCATTTTTTAACTTATTATGTTTGTTTCACTACAGAACCCAAGCCTAATAAGTCTAACTTTGACCGATATTTAATACTCACAGTGATGAATTTATCTGAGATGACCAATCTGCCTTAATCCAAACATTAAATGTCATGCTATTCTCTTGTTGAGTAAATTTGAGAAACCCTGAATAATCAACCTGAAAAATTCCCAAACTCCAACACTGACTTCTTCCTGACAGAGAGGCAGTGGTGAACCGAGTGTTTGACAAGCTGTCCCCTCTCCACCAGCGCATCTACTGTGCCCTCTCTGGTTCAGCAGCTGATGCCCAAGCCGTGGCCGACATGGCCGCCTACCAGCTGGAGCTCCATGGGTATGAAGAGCTGGGGTCCTGACTTCACACCCCCTGAAGCCTCCCTAACCTGTGAACCCCTAAACAGCGTCCTGTTCCAAGAGCATGGCATTGGGAAATGAAAAATTCTCCCTTTGGCTCCTGCTAGCACCTGAATCTCTCCAGGCCAATTTCTGCACCTGTAAAGTGGAGATAATAGTACATTACTAGATAACTATTTGGGAAACCAAATGATTTATGTGAAAGCAGTTTGAAAATTGTAAATCACTATGCTAATACAAATAATCAGGAAGAAAATGATGATGTGGCTCACCATAATATCAGGCAGGGCCATATGAGAAATCAAGGTCATTGGGAGGCAAGTAAACTTATCAGCAAGTAAACTAATCATAAGAGCAGGGCCCTTGCAGCCAAAAAAGAGTTATATCACTGGGGATGGGAGGGTGGAGCTGAACAAAAAAAATAGGGTGAACAATTGAGAGCTTCTTACCAGTTGGTGGTGTGGGACTCTGGCTCCCCTAGACACATGGGAGAGAAACTGGAGTTTGAACTATTGCAGCTCTAGGTTTCAGGAGTCACTTGGCAGGGACCAGGGGAATGGCACAAGAGAGTGGGACTTAGGGTCCCTATATTGAACCTTATTCCTAATATTTCCTTCAGGCTGGAACTGGAAGAATCCCCTCTTGTTCTGGCTGCTGCAACAGTGGTGAGAAACATCACCTACAAATACCGGGAAGACTTGTCTGCACATCTCATGGTAGCTGGCTGGGACCAGCGTGAAGGGGGCCAGGTGAGCACCTCCCAAAGCTCCTCCTCCCTCCTCTTTTGAGGTTCCCCACTCCCCTGCAGAGGGAGATGGAGGTCATATGTCATTCTAGCAGTGAGTTCCAAAGACACCACCTCTGAAAGCGTAATACAATCTCATAACTGTTGGGATATGAGATACTGGGACTTCATTGTAGGGTGCAGAGACCACCCGCTTGTCTCAGTGGGGAGTATAGGCTTGGTGATTCTGTAGTCTGACCTGAGGATGCCTCCCCCCAGGTATACGGAACCCTGGGAGGAATGCTGACCCGACAGCCCTTTGCCATTGGTGGCTCCGGCAGCACCTATATCTACGGTTATGTGGACGCAGCTTATAAACCAGGCATGTCCCCAGAGGACTGCAGACGCTTCACCACAGACGGTAACTAACCAAGCGGAAGGGTATCTGGGGAGGGTTTGTAAACATGGGGATGAAGTGGATTGTGAGGAACAGGAAGAGGAATGCATGGGTGCTCCTTTAATTGAATGTCCAAATTGGTATACTCTTGAGAGTGGAAAGGGGCAGGACAAATGCAAAACTGGATGGACTTTGGGGCAACGGGGATAAGTCGGTACTGTTCTGAGTAAACCAAGTTAGGAAAGACAGTCACCATAAGAACCGTGGCTTGTGCCTGTAATCCTAGCACTCTGAGAGGCTGAGATGGGTGGATAGCCCGAGCAAGAACGAGACCCTGTCTCTAAACAACGATGAGTGTTGTGGCTGAGCTTGTAGTCCCAGCTACTCAGGAGGCTGAGGCAGGAGAATCCCTTGAGCCCAGGAGTTTGAGGTTGCTGTGAGTTATGACACCATGGCACTCTGCCCAGGGGTACAAAGTGAGACTCTGTCTCAAAAAAAAAAAAAAGAAAAGAACCAGTGGTGTGTTGGGGCTGATGGAGGCCAGCTCATGAGAGCTAAATAGCCACATTTTTGTGAGCTACTTGTTATTTGTAACTTAATATTGGTCATAGTGGAGGTCTATTTACACCATGGACATCAGCAGATGCTACATATGAAGGTGCTTTTTTTTTAAGTCAGTTTACTAGCACATGACTAAATATACCTCCCTGATAGGTAGGTTCTGAGGTGAAATTCATAGGTAGTAGGTATATGGAAAGGGGGGAAGGAAAGGATTTTTGAAGCTAAGCCTCTCTCTCTCTCTCTCTCTCTCTCAACCCTGTGCAGCCATTGCTCTGGCCATGAGCCGGGATGGCTCTAGCGGAGGTGTCATCTACCTGGTCACCATTACAGCTGCTGGTGTGGACCATCGAGTCATCTTGGGCAATGAGCTGCCACAATTCTATGATGACTGAATCTTCCTCAGACGTCCCTCTCTTATTTTATAATAAATATTCTAGGATCAGAACCTGGAATGGTCAGTGGGACATGGGAGCTCAGGAAGATGTAGGAGCTTAGGGGATGAGGCTTCTTCCTTCCCAGATATCAACATATCCTTTTCATTCTTTTGTCCTAGGTCTAAAATGTCTTTCCCAGACAAAGGAAGGGGAATATAGTAGAAATATAATGACTCTACACATTACAGGTCATTATGTAGTGAGTGATTGCAAAGTTTTACAAACAATAAAAACTCTCATTCAGATGTCCAGGGAATGAGGGTGCAGGCGAGGAGTTTGTCTCATCGTTTAAGGCTAAGACTGACAGCTGTACACATGAGAATTAGCCAAGAGCATCAGCAAACTCAGAAAAGAATTCCATTCATAGTGCATTTATACACGTTAAAGATCAATACATGAAAAATGCTGAAATTTTGGAGGGGGCACTTTGAATTTCAGAGAATAATAACAATAACTTTAAAAAGCTACATCTGCTTGGGAGGCAGAGTCAGGAGACTCGCTTAAGCCCAGGAATTGGAGATTGCTGTGAGCTGTGATGCCACAGGACTCTATCCAGGGTGACAGCTTGAGGCTCTGTCTCAAAAAAAAAAATAAAAAAAAAAAAAAGCTACATCTGTTGAGCCAGGCATTGGCTAAATGTTCTATAAATTTTGTCTCTTAGAATCCAAACCACACACACACACACAAAAAAAAACTATTTAGTTACTGTGACAAATAAAGGGTTAGAAAGATCAAGTCACTTGATCAAGGTCACACAGCACGTTCAGAAGCTGAGTCTGGGATTTAGTTTTATCATATGCCTTTCCTCTACTAGATAAAGCTTTCCATTCCCTCAAGCCCCATATATATCCTCTCCTTGAAATCTGTAATAATCAGCCCAGGATGTTCAGTGGCACTTAGGCAGTTGTTACCAGATGCCTGAGGAACCACACTGAACAAAGCTGAGCTCCCTCCTATCTTTTCCAGGCACTTCCTGAGTGATAGGAATAATTATTCCCCTGCATGAGCCCTCATTTCCTTTCTGTCAAAAGAAAGTGTTGAATGATGTCTAAGGTAGTTTACAGCTCAGTCAATGCCATTTGGGTAGTAAGTGAGCAGTTAACTCTCATATGCAACAGAACTAACAGTAGGATCTCAGGCTAACCATACAGATTTAAAATACTCTAAAGCAATCTCATGTCCCTGGGAATGTGGGGAAAATGTAAAATTATGAGAGCCCATGGTTGTTTTTAGCCATGATAATTTCTTTTAAATTTTAAAGCAATAGTTTAAGAGTCCATTTCTCCCACTGGTCACAACTTGAAACTCTGAAAGGTATACAAAGAGCAAATACAGGCTCAGCTCCCATAGCTCAGTCAGTAGGGCGCCTCCAGCCACATACACTGAGGCTGGTGGGTTCAAGCCTGGCCCCGGCCCGCTAAACAACGACACCTGCAACCAAAAAATAGCCGGGCGTTGTGGCGGGCACCTGTAGTCCCAGCTACTTGGGAGGCTGAGGCAAGAGAATCACTTAAGCCCAAGAGTTTGAGGTTGCTGTGAGCTGTGATGCCACAACACTCTACCAAGGGCGACATAGTGAGACTCTGTCTCAAAACAAAAACAACAAACTAACAAAAAGCAAGTACGGAGCTAAGAAATAAACAAAAGTGAATGGATTGCAAAGAGACCTGGGACTTGGAGAGGGGACCCTCCTTTGGGTGGGTTTTCAATTTTTTTCCCCTTTGCTTTTCCAGCTTTGCCCTGAAGTGAGGCCCCAGGTGCAGAGCTGACCACACAGTAAGCACAAGCACTAAGTCTCCAAGAGAAACACCAGCTTTCTGGCCAGAGGAACCAGGAAAAGAGGTCCCCGGGGATAAAGAGTGCAGGGGAATCTCCAAAATGAGCCTGAGAGGAGATTCCCTAATTCTAAGTCTGCAACCTGGCGAGTATAAATGTATAAATGTTAAGAGAGAAAAAGAATTAACCTCAAAGTCTTATCACTGGATGAAAAACTCTCATATTTTAATCATTAATTTTAGTAAAGGTTATGTTAGTGAAAAAGTTCTTAGGGTAGCAGAGAGCAAAATAAACTTTAATAAATAGATCTGGAAGCTAAAAAGAAGGCAACGTTACACTAACAACCAGCAATGCTATAAACATGGGGGAGGGGGGTTCTGGAGAAGAAAAATGCAAGCGTTGAAAGAGAGAGGTGCACGGGCCTGGGACACACCCTGAGCAGGGCACAAAGCTTCTGCTGAAGATTCAACCTTTTCTAAAATTAGAAGACTTAGCCTTTCCTTATTGGCCAAATGACTGTATTCTTATGCCTCTCATTCCAACAAAAGGTTTGTAGCAGCTTACAGAGACAATTTTAAAATAATTTTTAAAAGAAGAAGAAATTAGAGCAAATGGAAAGTAAGATTAA
>CAUYRH010127553.1:0-16725 GCA_963574655.1 Perodicticus potto | reverse complement strand
GGTGTCTCCTTCACTTTACACTTAGGACTAGATGTGGAACCCCCATTTCCTATGCCTAGGTCAATTTCTTGTGAATTTCCTAGGCCTCAATTCCATGAATGGACTGTATCCATTCATTGATACACTCATTCACCTTGCCCCCGAAGGGACTGTATTCATTCATTTCTTGGCCAAGGAACCCATACACCTATATATACCCTGAGGCTAATGGCCTAAAGGAGGAGACGGGGAAAGACTGGGAGAGGAATGAAGAGAGCGTCTCTCTCCCCATTTGAATTCTCTCCCTCTACCAGGAGCTTTAGTGTTTTCTGTATTCTTTTCTGTAAATAAATTCTGTCTTACCACTGGGGGAAAAAAGAAAGAAAGAAAGAAAGAAAATGCCATGAAGGCTATGTTAAACAGTTAGATGAAAAAATTTCAGATTGTATATGAAACCACCACATTGTACCCCTTGATTGCACTTATGTACGCAGCTGTGATTTAATAAAAAAAAAAAAAAAGAAAGAAAGAAAGAAGGAAAATGAGGCAGGTCTCTTGTTAAGGTGCATGTATTTCTGTATGTTTTTAAAAGTATGAGAAGAGACCAATTGATTCCAGGGTCCTTCCCATTAACATGTTGGATTGCATTGGTATCCTTCCCCTGCCCCCTCACCATAGCCCTGAGCCACCCTTGAACATATATGCATCGAAGTCTGAATTCTTCCATATTTTCTGCACCATTACAAATTTCATCTCATAACACCACATTGTCCTTCTAGCTTTCTTTTTCTTTTTAATGGTTCTTACTTCCTTCTATACTGTTTATTTAATATGTTTGTTATTTTTACTTACTTTATTAAAATACAAGCTACCTGAGTTAAAATAAAAACGTGGGAATGTATAAAGAAAAAATGGAAGGTAATCTTCTTTAGAGGAATTCAATAGTTACTGATCATTTTTCATATGTTCTTGCTTGCAACCATTCATTAGTTTTTTTTCTTTCTTTCTTCTTCTTTTTTTTTTTTTGGTAAAGACCACTCTCATTTAGGGTTTCTGCAAGTTCTCATGTCAACAGACCAGAAAAGAATGACAACTAATTATTATTAATCAGAGTTTCTATATTTAAATGTGTTGTCTGTAGCATTTTCGACATGGAAATCCATCTCTGACCTTCATTATATGGAAGCTTTAAAACACTTAACCAGCAACACAAAGTAATATTGTAGTGATATGGTTATAAGGACTAAGTTATACTAAATTAAATTGATTTGACTATTAATGCTTTTGGAGTGTCAGACAAATAAAGTACTGATGTGAGCTCCACATCAAAAAACAAAAATGAAGGAAGTTAATATTTGATGGGTTTTTATTAACTTATTTTTAGGGATGGAAAACCAAAATTACCCTAAGTATTTAAATAGAGAACATTTAACAAGGCAGATTGAACCAAAAAAAAGGAGATAAAAGATGAGAAACTGTACAAGGACTTATCGGAAAATTCAGAGATTAGAAAGAACATGAACTTCTGATCACCCTCAATTGGATGGCAAACGGAGTTAGTGGTGCTATTGGAGCTCAGGGGCTGTGGTTACTTTGTGGAGGGGAGCTGGGGACACGAAGGAAATGCAGCAGCACTGCCCAGAGACAGGACAGAGAAAAGGGGAGATAGAATTTGCCACCCTGCTTTCTTTTGTTAGTGCCTCCTCCTGGCTGAATCCAGCTGCACCCAGGAGATGCACGCCACAGGGGTCAGGCTCTGTGATGCAGAGCAGAGCAAGCAACATCAAGGAACGCGTGTGAGGGCAGCAGGTCTCCAGGAGACTTGATGATAAATATGAACACCAGGGACCAATGTAGGTATCTAAAAGCTAAAGTTGAGCTTTAATATTGTGAATCTTAGATGAGGAAATGAAAATACTTCTCATAGACAACAGTAAGCAAATGGAAAAGCAAATACCAGGAAAGGAAGGAGGAAGTAAGGAAAGAAAAGATGAGAGGGAAAAGGAAATGAGGAAATGAAGTGATCTCTGTTACAAAGATCTGGCAGAGGTCTTTTTTTAAGTCGTGATGGTTTAGAAGAACATTGATGGTGAAGTAAGAATAACAGGAGATGTGAAGACCATTTCTTAGGGATAATCAAGACTCTACAGTTACTAAGTGTTCATGGGATATAAACTATCAGATAAATTATACAGTTTCACGTTTGAGAGAAAAACATCTTGTATCTTTAACAGATAAAACAATTAGATGAAGCATCTCTTTTGCTCAAATATGTTCAAAATTTAATTATCATCATTGAGACTATGTACTCTGGAGACATAGTCTTCTCCAAGCCATTTACTAAATCTGTGATTTTGGAAAAGTTATTTAAACATTCTATGCCTTACTTTATCATCTGTAAAACAGGAATGTTTTCTTTTTCATGTGATTTTTATGAGAATAAAATGAGTTTATACTTGTAAAGTCTTCATACTTTATCATCCATATGTGCTTTTAAATTGAGCTTGAGATGGCATCTTTGTAGAGATATTCTATAGAGATATTCCATAAACTATGCTTTGAAGCAGGGTTATAACAACTTGTGATGTTCATTGAAAAGTCGAGAGAAAAGGGATACAAAAATTTACACACACACACACAAAAGACATGTTGGTATAGAGAAACATTCTGAAAGGAAGTATTAGACAATTGTGGAAAAATGATTTAGTGAAAATATAAGGAAACAAATAAAAAGGACCATATTCTTCTTAGCAAAGTGTCTCAAGAATGGAAGAAAAAGTATCCAATGTACTCAGCCCTACTATGAAACCAATTTATAAGCACCTACACTTCCATATGAATGCTATAACACAACTACAGCCCTAGATGAAGGGGAAAGGGGGGGATGAGTGGAGGGAGGGTAATTGGTGGGACCACACCTCTGGTGCATTTTAGGAGGGTACAAGTTAAATCTACGAAGTTTAGATTATAAATGTCTTAACACAATAACTAAGAAAATGCAGTGAAGGCTATGTTAACCAGTTTGATGAAAGTATTTCAAATTGTATATAAAACCAGCACATTGTACCTCACAATTGCATTAATGTACACAGCTATGAATTAATACAATAAATAAATAAAAAGGGCCAATTTAAAAGATCAGAAGAAAAAAATACAAAATAAATCATCATAGAAGTCACCAAATTACAGCATTTTAAGAATGAGGAAGTGATGCCTAGGGTCAAATATTGTAAAATAATGAAAACTATCACAAGATGATAGATTTTGCTAAAAGTGAAGTGCTTAGAATCCTATGTTAGAGTTTCAGTTCAGCTCAGTGACAGAATATGGGAAGGAAAGAATGGATACCTTTTATCAGTAATGCTTGTTCAGATAAGTAAGATAATGAATAGGAAATATGCCATCCTCTTGAATAGGAATGCACTTGTAAGGGGTAAGCACTTCAGATGATTCTAACATGCAAATGGAAATCAAAACGTGAGTTACACGAGTTTTCTTTTTTCTTTAGCAGATTTAAAAACTTTCTCATTCTTGGCCTTCTATCATTTAAGTTATGCAGATAGATATACACAATTTGAAGTTTAGCTGTCATCTAATGTAATTTAGAAGTTCTCAAATTATCATGGCCACATTTACATATTTGTGGATAAAATAAAATTCAAGTCCTAACGGAGGGACATGAGGAAAAGTTTAACAGAGTTTATGGAATAGTGCTAATAGTTGAAAAATTAAATTAGACAATTCATTCTAACTTTTTAATTTCTTTTTTTTTATTTTCTTTTAGACAGAGTCTCATTATGTCACCCACGGCAGACTGTAATGGCATCACTGCTCACTGCAACCTCAAATTATTCGATTTAAGTGGTTCTCTTGCCTCAGCCTCCCAAGTAGCTTCCATAATGCCCGGCTATTTTTGTTTTCTTTTTGTAGTTAGCATTGGTGTTTAGCAGACCCTGGCTGGGTTCTAACACACCAGCCCCCGTGTATGTGCCAGGCACCCTAACCACTGAGGTATGGGTACTGAGGAGCCTATTCTAATTTTATTAGTCTCAGAATTTGAAGTTGGTTTAAAAGTCATTTCCTGAAATAGCCCATAAAACTGAGTGTCCAATATTTGTAGGAATGACTCCAAATACAGAATTCATGCATAAATACACTATTTTTCTTTCTTGAGAAAAATTCTTATTAGCTGTAATTGTACACTATTGTAAATAAAAATATGAAAAGGCTTGTAAAGTGCATCAAAAACAACAGTGTCTTTTCTCAAAATCCTTTCCTCAAATACATAACTTTCTTTTTTTTTTTATGAAGTTTAACACCTATTTTTTTTAATAATTTTATTAAATCATAATTGTGTATATTGGTGCAATAATAGGGCAGAATGTGCTTCAATGCTTACATTTCTCATAGAATTTATCTCCCTAAAGAACATACATAAAATAAACCATTTTTATTCCATTCAATATAATATTGGCTATGGGTTTCCTGTAGATGGCCTCTATCAGTTTAAGAAATGTCCTTTCTATACCTATTTTCTTAAGTGTTCTGATCATAAAGGATGTTGGATATTATCAAAAGCTTTTTCTGCATTGATTGAGAGAATCATATGGTCTTTGTTATTTAATTTGTTTATGTGATGGATTATATTTATAGATTTACGTATACTGAACTAGGCTTGAGATGCTGGGATAAAACCCACATGGTCATGGTGTATAATTTGTTTGATGTGTTGCTGGATTCTGTTTGCTAGGATCTTATTGAATATTTTTGCGTCAATGTTCATTAGAGATATTGGTCTATAATTTTCTTTTCTTGTTGGGTCTTTTCCTGGTTTGGCATCAGGGTGATATTTGCTTCATAGAATGTGTTGAGAAGTATTCCTTCTTTTTCTATGTTTTGGAGAAGGTTAAGTGATATAGGTACTAGTTCCTCTTTAAAGGTTTAGTAGAATTCTGATGTGAAGCCATCTGGTCCCAGACTTTTCTTTTTGGGGAGATTTTGTACAGTTGATGCTATTTCAGAGCTTGATATAGGTCTGTTCCACTTCTTCCTGGCTAAGTCTAGGAAGGTGATATGTTTTCAAGTATTGGTCAATTTCCTTCAGATTTTCATATTTCTGAGAATAGAGTTTTTCATAATATTCATTAAGGAGTTTTTGAATTTCTGAGGAGTCTGTGGATATATCATCTCTGTCATTTATGACCAATGAAATTAGAGATTTTACTTTTTTTTATTTCTGGTTAGGTTAGCCAAAGGTTTATCTATTTTACTGACCTTTAAAAAATCCAACTTTTTGATTCATGATCAGGAACCAGGCAAGGTTTCCTACTGTCTCCACTGCTTTTCAACATTATAATGGAAGTCTTAGCCTTTGCAATAAAGCAAGAGAAGGCGAACAAGGGTATTAATATAGGATCAGAGGAGATCAAACTTTCACTCGTCACAGATGATATGATTATATACATGGAAACCCCCAGGGACTCAACTACAAAACTCTTAGAAGTGATCAAGGAATACATCAGTGTCTCAGAATACAAAATTAATACTCTCAAATCAGTAGCATTCATATATAGCAACAATAGCCAAGCTGGAAAAATAGTCAAGGACTCTATTTCCTTTACAGTAGTGCCAAAGAAAAGGAAATATCTGGGAGTGTACTTAATAAAGTATGTGAAAGATCTCTATAAAGAGAACTATTAAACTCTGAGAAAAGAAATAGCTGAAGATGTCAACAAATGGAAAAACATACCATGCTCATGGCTGGGAAGAATCAACATCGTTAAAATGTTCATACTACGCAAAGCAATGTACAGATTTAATGAAATCCCTACTAAAGCACCTCTGTCATACTTTAAGGATATGGAAAAACTAGTACTTCATTTCATATGGAAAGAGAAACAAACCTTGTGTAGCTAAGACATTACTCAGAAACAAAAACAAATCAGGTGGAATCATGCTACTAGACTTCAGAAAATACTACAAATCTATAGTGATAAAAACAGCATGGTACTGGCACAAAAATAGAGAGGAGATGTATGGAACAGAATTGAGAACCAAGAGATTAAATCAGACACTTATCATCATTTGATCTTTGATAAGCCTATGAGAAATATAAATTGGGGGAAAGACTTGCTATTTAACAAATGGTGCTGTATGAATTGTCTGGCATCTTGTAGAAAACTGAAACTGGACCTACACCTTTCACCTTTAACAAGAATTGAATCTCACTGGATAAAAGATTTAAACCTAAGACATGAAACTATAAAGATTCTTGGACGACTACAGGGGAAACCCTTGAAGAAATTGGCCTGGGAGAATACTTTATAAGGAGGACCCCTCAGGCAATTGAAGCAACACCAAAAATACATTACTGGGAACTGATCAAACTAAAAATCTTCTGCACTTCCAAGAACACAGTAAGTAAGCAATTACTGGGATCTGATCAAACTGAAAAGCTTCTGCACTGCAAAGAACATAGTAAGTAAAGCAAGTAGACAGCACTCAGAATGGGAGAGGATATTTGCAGGTTACATTTCTGACAAAGGTCTGATAACCAGAATCCATAGAGAACTTAAACTTATTAATAATAAAAGAACAAGTGATCCCATTTCATTGTGGGGAAGAGACTTGAACAGAAGCTTCTCTGAAGACAGGCACATGAGCTACAGGCACATGAAAAAATGCTCATCATCTTTAAGCATCAGAGAAATGCAAATCAAAAACACTTTGAGATATCATCTAACTGCAGTAAGAGTGGCCCATAGAACAAAACCCCAAAACTATAGATGTTAGAGTGCATGTTGAGAAAAGGGAACACTTCTGCACTGCTGGTGGGAATACAAGTTAATACATTCCTTTTGGAAAAAAGTTTGGAGAACGCTCAGGGATCTAAAAATAGACCTGCCATTTGATCCTGCAATTCCTCTACTAAGAGTATATCCAAAAGACTAAAAGATCACTTTGCAACAAAGATATTTGCACCAAATTGTTCATTGCAGCTCAATTCATAATTGCCAAGTCACGGAAGATGCCCAAGTTTTCTTCGACCCATGAATGGATTAATAAATTGTGGTATATGTACACCGTAGAATACCCTGCAGCCTTAAAAAAGGATGGAGACTTTACCTCTTTTATGTTTAGATGGATAGACCTGGAACATATTCTCCTAAGTAAAATATCTCAAGAATCGAAGAAAAAGTATCCAATGTACTAAGTACCTTTATATTAATCACACTTCTTATATAAGATACATCACAACTATAGCTGGAGTGAGAAGGGAGGGGAGGGGGGTTGATAAAGAGAAGGGAAATAGTGGAATCACACCTATGAAGCATATTGCAAGGGTACAAGTCAAATCTATCAAGTATAGAACATAAATGTCACAATAATCAAATAAATGAGGTGAAAGCTATATTAATTAGTTTGATGTAAGCACTCTAAATTGTATGAAAAAATCAACACATTATACCCAACATATTAATGTATTCATGATCTATGTGCATATGATTTAATAAAAGGAAAAAGTTTAAAAAACAATATAGGTATTGTAAAAAAGAAATTAACCTTATGATCCAGTGATTCACCTTTTGCATGAATAAAAAGCCCCAGGATGAAATCAGAATCTTGAAGAGATACGTATATGTGTATGTTCATGTTTATTTCAGCATTATTCACAGTAGTCAAATATGAAAACAACTGAAATGTCTATTTACAGGTCAATAGATAAAAGAAATGCCATTTGTAGCATATGTATGTGTATATAATGTGTATAGTACGATATTATTCTACCTTAAAAAAGGAAGAATCCTCCCAACATCAACATGGATAAACATGAAGTTTGTTGTGTCAAGGAAAATAAACCAGGCACAAGAAGATACCGTGTGCTCTTACTTACATGCAGCATCTAAAATAGTCTATCTTCTAGAAGCAAAAAGTAGAAAGGTAGTGAGTGAGTAGGAGCTGGGAGAAGAGGAGAAGGAGAGATGCAAAGTTTCAGTTATCCAAGATGAAAAAGCTCTGAAAATCAAATGACAATGTGATTATAACTGAAGATCATTTATTATATAATTGAATTTTACTACAAAAGTAGATCTCAAGTGTTCTTACCATAGTGGGGGCGGAGAAAGAAAGAAAGAAAGAGAGAAAGGAAGGAAGGGAAGGAGGGCGTGAGGGAGGGAGAAAGCAGCAACCACCTGAGACGAGGGTTATGTTGATTAGCTTGAGTGTAGTGATTATCACACAATATATATGGATATAAAATAATCACATTATGTGCCTTAAATATACATAAGTTAAATTGTCAAACATGCTTCAATTTTTAAAAAATGACCCCCCTAAAGAAATAAAGAAAAAACTTTCTTTAATAAAAGTCGAATAAATAAAAATAAACTGCTGTATTTTGAATTATAAATAATAGATACCAATAATAGATAATACTAATACTAATACTAGTAATAGATACTAATGCATGTTATGTTACATAAGGGCAGTAATTCTCTTATACCCCTCTCTTCTTCTTGTCCTTTATCTAACATAGTGATACAACAATTTTTGTTTAGATATGTATTCTGATTATGAAAATATTGTTCTCTGTTGAGGTCAACAATGTATTTCAATTGCACTTTCATTGTTGTATGGGTTTCTGTTTTCCACAAATAACATGTTATTTTTTCATTTGCATAACGTTCTTTGAATGTATGGCAAAATCTTTTCAACATTCTAAAACTAATATACTTCTCAGCATAATTTTCTACATATATAATTTTATTTAATGATAAAATACAGTTGGCTAAGGAACAGCATGGGTTAGAAATGTATGGGTCCACTTACAGGCAGAGTTTTTTCAGGAAAGGTCAACTCTGAGTCTGCCTGTCCCCTGCGTATCCTTCACCTTCTCTGTCTATTCCACATCTGTTACATCTGACACAGGAAGCTCAGTCCTTAGTTTTTTGCTGTCTCTTCAGCCGACTTGACACGAAGGTGCCGAAGCAGAAACCTTTTGTGATGGTCTTCCAGTTTGTGATTATGTTTTTTCTTCCTTACGATTTTCTAAGTAACATTTTCTTTTCGGAAACAGCTTACTTTAGTGTAAGAATACAGTATTATGATACCTCTAACACAAAATATCTGCTAATTTATTATATCAGTAAGGTTTGTAGTTCACAGTATGCTGTTAGCTGTTAAGTTTGCTGGAGAGAAGTTATATGTGGATTTTGGATTGTGGAAAGTCAGCACTGGTAAGCCCTGTGTTGTTCAAGGTTTGATTGTAGTTCATTTTCCACATGGAGAACTCCTCGTTGGAGCTGTTTCCACTGCCTTACAGACACAGGGTTTCCTTTTATTGTCACTATGGGAATCAACCTATGTCTCCATGTCCTGTGACACACACGTATACTTCCTGCATTGGGTCCATTGCCTCAAACTCTGTTCTCCTCCCCTGTTGACATGCTGAAAAGGGACCAAGGGCAGATCAATTTGTTGAGACTGCTCTTCTGAGAATTTTATTTTTTTGGCACCCCAACATTTGATAATTTTTTTGAGTATCAAATTCTACAATAATATGATTTACATCCTAACATTAAGGAATTATACTATTGAATTCAAGCTTTCAATATTCATGTTCGCAAAATTAATACAATTTGTATTTCAAGTCCTGCTTCAAGGTGACCTGATTTTAGTTCTGTTGCTTCTTATAAGAAATTTACATTCCTTCCGATTTTCTGAAATTTTATGCTATTGTACACTCTTATAAACCTATTTAATTAATTGAATTAGGATACAGGTGTTTTATTTACAACTGGGTACTTAAATCAGTTATAGATTTTCTTTTTTTATCTTTTTTGAAAATCTTTTGGCTACAAGTCTTCCATTGTCCACTAGAACTTATCTTGGTTGGATATTGAACTTCCTGGATTGTTTCTTTTATTGTTATCATTTTCACCTATTATCTTTATCTTTCTGTTTTAGTTTTTGCAAGATTTCATCTTTTACATTCTTTTATTTGTCCATCTCTATTAATTATATGTGTCAAATATTTGCTTAGCCAAATTTTCAATGGTATGTGATGTTTTTATTCTTATCACTTTATTATCATAGATACAATATATTTGCCTGCCACTGAGTATAGCATTCTGCATTTCTTTTCATCTTTCACCCTGAGGTGTTTTGTAATTATGTTGCTAACATGCTTATTTCAAAGACAGTTGTTAAAGTGTCTTTTGGAACATCTGGGTTCATTGTGAGCTTCACTGTATTAGGATCAAGTGCCTGTTGAACTTTTTCATTCGAGGATTCAAATGTCATTTCTTTCAGGTAATTCAGTCCTCTCAGAAAAGGATTCCCTAACTTCTTGTCAAGGACATATTACCTGGTTGTCAGAACTCCAGAGTTGTGACAGTTGGGAGTTGTTCTGTGAATACCAAGTGCAGCACACCTGGAATTGCTCTGAGCTGTGTGATTGGAGTAACAAAGACATATCCGTGTTGTTAATTCACGGGTCCAAGGCAAGTTTCTGGACAGTTTTTACCAACTTGTCAACACAACCTATTGATAATACTAATAGTAGCTGAGCTTGGAAAGGAGCTATGCCATTGGCACTGGCCAGGGATCAAAAGTAAGCCTACGTGAACGGCCAGGTTTAAGAAACGGGGAAGCCAAGATTGCATCATTGTTCTGAGGTGTTCTCTGCATGTGTTCGTGGGCCCTGACCTGAGAGAGAGGATCCTGTGCATCTCCGTACCCCTAGAGAGTACAGCCTCAGCTGCCATTCATGAGGAACACTTCACTGTCACAGTATCATGATATTGTATCATTTTTTAGTAGCAACTTTAAATGTGTAGGCAGTGTCATTTTGAGAATTTTTATTATTTTTCCTTTCGAGACAGAGTCTCACTTTGTTTCCCAGGCTGGAATTCCATAGCCTCAGCCTTGCTCACAATAACCACAAGTTGTCCTCCTGCCTGCACCTCTAAAGTAGCTCGGACTACAGTTACTCAGATAATTTTGCCACAACACTCAGATAATTTTTTTATTTTTAGTAGAATCAGTGTCTCACTTTGCTCAAGCTGGTCTCCAACCCCTGAACTCAAGTGATCCTACTGCCTCGGCCTCCCAGAATGCTAGGATTAAAGGCATGTCTCCGATTGTGTGTCAGGCCCGCACACTGTACCCCATGATTGAATTGTTGTACACAGCTATGATTCAATAAAAAAAAAAAAAAAAAGGCCTGAGCCACTATGCCCAGCCTGAGTTTTGTAAGCTTTTGAAACAATTGGTCCCCAAGTGCCATCATTAGTGCAAAAGCCCTACCTTAGGTTATGTAGATTCCCCAGTTTGTTTATTTATTGATTGTTAAAAATCATAATTATTTTATTATTTAGAAAATTTATTTTATTTCAGAAGGTGAAACAAGAGTACAAACGTTTTGGATACATGCATTACTTTTATATAGTAAGTCAGGATGATAATTATGTCCATCCCCCAGATAATGTACATTGTAGCCATTGAGTGTGAATTTATCGTCCCTTCCTCTCTCCACCTACATGTCTGATTTCCCTTGAAACTTACTACCATATGTACCATGCATGTTAATTATTTAGTTTTAATTAAAAAGTGAGCACGTGTGGCATTTGTTTTTTCATTCTTGTGATACTTAAGAGGATGGTCTCTGGTTCCATCTTGATAGTCACAAAAGGTATTAACCCACCGTTTTTTTAAAGATAGACTAATATTTGATGGTATACATATATGATAGTTTTTGTTAATACACTCAGGTATTGCTGGGCACTTGGGTTTTTCCCCACATCTTTGTGACTGTGAATTGTGCTGCTATAAATATACCGGTGAAAGTGTCTTTTATATAGAGTATTTTTTTTTTCCTTTTGGTAAATACCCAGTTGTGCGATTCCTGGGCCAAATGGTAGCTCTAATTTTAGTTCTTTCTGGCATTTCCATACCACTTTATGTAGAAGTTTTACTAGTTTGCAGTGATAACAGCAGTGCATAAATGTTCCTTCTCTCGTATCCATACCAGTATGTTTTGGAGCTTTTGCATAAAAGTCATTTTCTCTGGGTTTAACTTATATTGCATTGTGATTTTGAATTGGAGTTCCCTGATGATTAGAGATGTTGAGTACTTTTTCATATGTTTATTGACCATTAGTCTACCTGATTTTGAAAAGCTTCTGTTCATGTCCTTTGCCCACAATTTTTTTTTAATTGAGACAGAGTCATACTTTGTTGCCCTCTATAAAGTGCTGTGGCATCATAGCTCACAGCAACCTCAAACTTTGGGTTCAAGTGATTCTCCTGCCTCAAACTCCCACATAGCTGAGACTACAGGTGCCTGCCACAACACTCAGCTTTTTATTTATTTATTTATTTATTTATTTATTTATTTATTTAGTTTGTTTTTTTAGCAGGCCTGGGTGGGGTTAGAACCCACCAACACTGGTGCATGTGGTGGGCCCCCTAACCACTGAGCTAAGGGCACCCAGCCCTTTACTCACTTTTTAATGGGGTTATTTGAGATCTTACTGATTTGCCGGAGTTCTTTGTAGATTCTGATTATCAGTTGTGGTTTGGACTTACAGCATGCAAATATTTTCTCACTTGGTACATTGTCTAGTCATTGTACAGATTATTTTCTTGGCTATACAAAGCTTTTTAATTCAATCAGGTGCTTCATTTCTTCATTTTTTGTTGTTGCTGTGATTGCCTTCAAGGTCTTCTTCATAAATTCTTTGCCTAGGCTGATATCTATAAGAGTTTTTCCAGCCTCTTCTTCTAGAATTCTTTTTTGCTTTTTTCTTTGAGACAGAGTCTCCCTATGTTGCCCTCGGTAGAATACTGTGGCATCACAGCTTACAGCAACTTCAAACTCTTGGGCATAAGTGATTCTCTTGTCTCAGCCTCCCAAGTAGCTGGGATTATAGGAATCTGCAACAATGCCTGGCTGTGTTTTGGTTGCAGTTGTCATTGTTATTTAGCTGGCCTAGGCCAGGTTTGAACCCACCAGCCTCAGTATATAGGGCCAGTGCCCTACCCACTGAGTACAGGCAGCGCCCTCTTCTAGAATTCGTGTACTTTCTTGCTGTAGGTTTACCTCTGTTATCCATTGTGAATCAATAATCATGAGTGGTGAGAAGTGTGGAATGGATCATGTTTCAGTCCTCCACAAGTGGCTATCCAATTATCTTTAGCACCATTTGTTGAATAGAGATTCTTTCCCCCATCATATGTTTTCATCTATTTTGTCAAATATTATATGGCAACATGAGGATGGATTTTTAAGTGGGTTTTCTGTTAGGATCCACTGGTCTGTGTGTCTATTCTTGCACAAATACCGCTGCTTTGATAACCATGACCTTGCAGTATAGCTGGATGTCTGGTAAGGTGATTCCTCCTGATGGATACTTTTTGCTTAAGGTTGCTTTAACTATTTGGAATATTTTCTGATTCTATACAAAGCATAAAATTATAGTTTCTAGTTCTTCAAAAAGTGACATTTTTGTTTTAGTGGAGATTGCGTTGAAGCTGTAAATCACATTGGTAAGTATAGATATTGTAACAATGTTGATTCTGTCAATTCACGAGCATGATACGTGTTTTCATTTGTTTACATCCTCTGCTATATTCTTCGTTACCGTTTTTTAATTTTCTGTAGAAGTCTTTCACATTCTCGGTCAAACATATCCCTGGGTATTTTATTTTCTTTGTGGCTGATGACAGTGAGCAACCCTGTCCCATTACAGTTCTAAGCAGCAATGCTTTCAATTTTTTCATATTCAGTCTGATATTAGCTGTGGGATCGTCATATATGGTTTTTATTTTGAGATATGTTCTGTCCATGCCTATTTTGTTGAGAGCTCTTATCATAGGGTGCTGAATTTTGTCATGCTTTTTCTGCATCTATCAAGACAATTATATGGTCGTTTTGTTTTTATTTATGTGGTGAATTACATTTCTAGGTTTATGTATGTTGAACCATACTTACGTCTCTGAGATGAAGTCCACTTGATCATGATGGATCGTGCCACTGAGCTCAATTTGCTAGGATTTTACTGAGCATATTTACATATACATTCATAAGGCATATTGGTCTATAGTTTTCTTTTTTTGTTGTTTCCGTTCTTGGGTTTGGCTTCATACAACAAGTTGGGGAGAACACAACCTATCTCTATGCTATGAAATAATTTGTACACTATGAGTAGCAATTCTTCTTTTGGGGTTTGGCAAGATTTATCTGTGAAAATATCTGATCTTGCATTTTTTTTGTTTGTTGTTTTTCTTGGGAGATGTTTTATCACTGTTTAAATTTTGTTACTTGATATTGTTCTGATCAGAAGTTGTATTTCTTTCTGATTGTGCCTGGGATGTTGTATATTACCAAGAATTTGTCTATTTCCTCCATGTTTTCAAGCTATGTGCATAGATGTTTTTATAGTATTCAGAGATAATATTTTGTATTTCTGTGGTATCAGTTGTGATTTCTTCTTTATCATTTCTGATTAAGCCTATTAGAATCTTTACTTCCTGTTTCTGGTTCATCTAGTGAGAGGCCTGCTAACTTTGTTCATCTTCTTAAAGAACAAACTTTTTGCCTTGTTATTCTGCTATATACTTCTTTTGTAATCAATTTCATTTAGTTCTGCTCAGATTTTGGTTATTTCTTTTCTTCTGCTAAAAGTGGACATTACTTGGTGAGCATTAGCCAAATGTGCTGAATAAGATTTATGATTTCTATGAGGCTACATTGCATATTTATACCTTTGTGATATTCATAGTATAACTGACATTCTATTTTTAGTTTTCTTGACCATCAAAGTCACTATGATTTATTTTAAACCTATAGCCATCCAAAATCCCTTCAAAGTTATATTTCACTGAGTAGTTAAGTTACATCCTAATAAAGTTATAATTTTGTTTGTGTTAATTTTGAGAGTTTGGATGTGTATGTGATGGAATTCAAGTGTGATAGTTACTTTTCCCATTTTGATATTTTTTCATATTATATTTAATTTGTTTCTTATCCAGTAAGTAGGTTAATTATTATTTTATAGAAACTTATCATAGGACCTATAATTTTCAACAGTTCAAAAGGATAGAGATGAGGAGGGAAATTCCACTTGGAAACTCGTCTGGGCTGATTTCTTTTTATTCATTGGCTTATTTTCATATTATCTTTGTACCTATGGAAAATCATGAGACTCGTCATAATTCTTCAATATATTTTTCAAAATAAATTGTATAAATTACCTATTACATTTTTATAATTTGAACATTGTCCATTTTTTATCTAGTCTGCTTACTTTTTCATCTCTTCTCCAATTTTTTGTATATTTTTAGAGTCAATTTGATTAGAGTAGTATTGAAAATTTTCATCATGTACACAAGTTATTTTACTTTTTCTCCTTATGAATGTAGGCAGTCCCCAGATTATAAACGAGATGGTTTCTTTAGATTTTTTTCTTAAGTTGAATTTGTATGTAAGTTGGAAAAGTTACATTTACCTATTATCTGTAATGGCTTGTGTTTTTAAGAGCCAGTTCTATGTCAGTTGAATATTTATAACTTGGTGACTGTCTAGATATCAACTGATTAAGTTGTCCATTAAAATGTACGGAATTAATTGTTTCACAAATCCCTCTTTCTGAGCACAATATGTTTTTATTAAATTTATATAAATATAAATTGTTCAAAAATAACACCTGTTAAAAATAGAAGATAGTAGCCAAAGAGCTCAAGGCATGTTATAAAAAATTTTATTTGGGGCAGCTCCCGTGTCTCAAGGGAGCGGGTGCCAGGCCCATATGCCAGAGGTGGTGGGTTCAAACCCAGCCCCGGCCAACAACTGCAAAAAAAAAAAAAAAAAAAGGAAAAAATATTTTAATTAAGATACATTATGTTTAGTATTTAACCCCCTGCATATTACATAATGTAGAGCTAGTTATTAAACCATTATTAAACCATAATGTTAGAATATTAGTGCTATGGCAAAAAGTCTTAACATAATTGCTGTTAATCTAAGATTATTTGAAGTAAATTTTGATAGAGAAGGAAATTATATTTAAGTTCAAAAAGAAATCCATTTATTGATAGGGATTTTCAAAACCATACAAAAAATATTAATGGTGCATAGAGAAACAAACTGCCTCTGCCCTCAGAAATAAAATATATATATGTATATTTACATATTTATATATAATACATCTACATATATATAAATATATATGTATATTCAAGTATTTATACATATTAATATATTATGTATAATATATATTTTAATATATATTAATATATATCTATTTTTGAAAGCCTGATCTATATATTATTTTCATGGAGTATGTATCTCCACTTTGACTAAATAAAACTATTTTAACTACTGGCACACAAAATTCCTGATTATTTAATGATCCACTTGCAGAAACCAGTGGTGTTAGGACATCACTAACTCAAGTCTGAGCAGGAAATTGTAAGGTAAGTTTTGATAGTGTCTTAAAAAGTAGCTGAAATTTTTATTCTAAGGATTTATAAATATATGTTTTTTTGAAGTTTAGACTATCATGATTTTGAAGGGGCAGCCTGAGAAGTTGATTTTATTATTTCTTTTTTTTTTTTTTTTTTTTTTTTTGAGACAGAGCCTCAAGCTGTCACCCTGGGTAGAGTGCTGTGGCATCACAGCTCACAGCAACCTCCAATTCCTGGGCTCAAGCGAGTCTCTTGCCTCTGCCTCCCAAGTAGCTGGGA
>CAUYRH010127545.1:0-25529 GCA_963574655.1 Perodicticus potto | reverse complement strand
GCCCCACCAATTATCCTCCATTCTGCTCCAGTGCATCTTAAAAGGGTACAGGTGAAACTTACTAAATGCAGAATATAAATGTCTTCATATAGTGATTAAAAGGCCATGAAGGCTATGTTAAACAGTTTGATGAAAATATTTGAGATTGTATATGAAGTCAGCTCATTGTGCCCCATGACTGCACTAATGTACACAATTACGATTTAATAAAAAAATAAATAAATAAAATAAATTCCCAGAAGCTTAGCTGCAGTGGGGGTAGTGAGAATTATTTGAAAAGCACCTTTTCAGAAAGGTCAAAGGGGCCCAGTTTGTCTTGGGAATCCTTAAGAACATCTACTCTCCAGGTTATAAATGTTGAGGTCCCTTTAAATTAAGGAGTTGAGGAAGGCGAGCATCTGCATGTTCCTGTAGGAGTGAGCTCCACTGCTGGAAAATAAGTGCCCAGGGAGATGGAGGTGAAAGATGAGAGGAGAACAGAACCCTACCATAAGTTAAAAGGGTTAAGAAGTAAATCTTCTGTGGGGGAGATACAGAGATCAAAAAGAGCATAGGGAAGGATGTTTATCCAGTCTTGTCTTAGTTCTAAGGAAAGCTTTGGGAACTGTTGTTTAATTGTTGAGTGAGACTTTTCTATTTTTCTTGAGGCTTAGGATGATAGGCTGTGTCATTAGTGGGCAGTGTTTGAAAGAAAAGGGCTATTTGAGTAGCTTGATTAGCTGGAACATCTAAACTTTAATAACAATTTTAAGCTAGATCTATTTATAAAGGTTATCAAAGTCACACAAACAGAAAGGTGTTTGAGTTCTTTCTTACGTTCTTCATAAATTATTAGATTTAAGTGCTTATTTTTTTCTTTAAACCAATTAGAGCCCTCTTACATATTTTGACAGGAAAAGGTCACATACACACGACATATGTAGACATATAAACATATAGACATACAGACAGTAGATATTTTTTTGTGAAACAATGAAGGAAGTTTATATTTTGGAAGCACAGAGCTATGACTTTAATCTTAAATATTGTACTATCTTTTGTTTCTACCAAAGGAAGGAGAAAGGTTGTATGTAAAGTTCCAGTTAATCCTTTCCCAAAAGCCTGAGAAAGGAATTTGTCAGTGTCAAAAGTAGAAAAGGAGTTGGATCTTACGTAACTGTAAGATCTTTTTCGGGGGGGTGGGGATTGGGAAGTACTAGAAAGAAAAGAACAAAGACCTGATTTCCTAGAGAGAAAAGGTGTAGAGGAGGATATAGCAGGAATGTGTTTCTCCTCACACTCCAACAATGGAGATAACAGAGGGAAACAGAGGTCCCTAAAATTCATAAAGAGCATAGTAAGTGGTAAGTATCTCTGGTAGCATTAAAAATCTTTCTGTTAGCCACAACAGAGAGAGTTACCCTAGACTCAGCCATTTTGATGTTATGAAGTAGAGTTAGTTTCAAAGCCAGAGATCAGTTGGTCCGACTGAAGCAATCTCTGGAGATCCAAGGGGTTAGGGGAGGCCGGCTCAGGGGGGGCTGCCAGTTCCAGAAACAAGTGCAGTCTCCTTTCTCCAGGAGAGGTCACCCCCCACTTCCAGGGTCCCTCCCTTTGGCCACAAGGGCACAGTCCCAACAGTGGCCTCCTGGGTATTTTTAGTTTAGTGACCTAGAGTTGACCGCAGTTGAATCAGGGTTCAGTCCCTGGAGAAGGGTGTGGTCTGGTGTCCTCCTGTCTGGGCCTCTGGTGTAACTCTGTCTCTGCAATGTGAGCTTTATCAGTCTCCTTGGAATGTGGTCTGGCAGGAACTTAGGGAGGGTCACACTCCTTTATTTGGTCATTGCTTTCCAAGTGCTGCTATAAAAACAAACTCTTAGAGACAGGGAGTTAAGCCACAGGTGGTTAATCTTAAAGACAACAAGTTAAACAACAAATATTTAATCAAACCAAGGGACAAGTGTGTGGTGTGATCTTTTGCTCTTTTTTTTCAGTCCTCTATTAGATAGTCTATTTTTCTCCATTAGATAGTTTATTAGCAATGCCGCTCTTTCACTCATGTCATGAAGACTAACTCAGATTCCTCACGCTAGTTGAAGAGTTTTAAAGGGGAACAAGTCCTGGGAAATTAGGTACAGGAGCTTATTACTTCCTGCTCATCATAGATTGTCCCTGAGATTATCTTGAGTATTGGCCATCAGGTGATCTGGTTGGCATCAGGTAGACCACAACAGAATTGAAGGTTAACTGTTTAGCATTTTTTCTCCCCAGTAGGGGTAGGGGGTTGGAGGAATCCTCCAATCTTGCTTTCAGGGTTAGTTTTTCAAGGTCAGTTGGTGGGGACTCTTGAGCACACAATTAGGTCTTGTAAAAGAAAGAGCTAGTAATTAGCTTTAAGATGGAGTGACTATTACACTTTTGTTTTCTTAACCTTCCTCTGTAACCTCGCAATAATTATAACAATTAAACTGCAGGTTTAAGGTATAATGGTGTTTCTGTAAGACCCTTAGATGATTTAAGCAGAATCTGGTGGTGGCAAGGTACTCTACTTTTAAAAAGGAGCTCTCAAGATGCTATTTCTCTGAGCAAGCTACTTATAAAAGACATATTTAAAGTTTATGTAGAAAAACTAATCTGCAGTAAATTTGAAGTGAAAAACATTTTTCTCTCCACATAATCCAACATTTTATTGTCCAGAAACTTTCTGATTTAGATTTCAAATTTTATTTTTTAGTGTGATAAAATTTCCCAATGACAAGAATAAATTACATGCCCCTAAGCTGTTCTCTAATGACAGAGTACCAGAGAGAAATATTTAAAGAGTTCTGAAAAGAGAACTTCCAATTCAGTCTAATAAAAAGGAAATTCAAGAGAGAGGTTAACCTGACCCCTTTTTATGAAATACAGTTTTTCCTACTTCTAGATCATCATAACTTTTTGGCTCCACTTTTTTAAAAAATTAGTTTCATCATCTTTCTCAAAATATTTACTATTGTTGAAATGTAGATACTACATTAAAATGTTATTTGGGAACAATGTGGTTTGATATCCTTCTATTTCTTGATCCTCCGAAGGTCATCCTGTGTGATTTCATTTACTGATGAGGTGACCAGGGACTTAGTCTATTGTGCAAGTTTCTCTGGCAGGTCTTTCACCCAGTCTACCCACTTTTGGAATACAAATGACAATTTGTTGTTTTGTTTTCTCAAGAGTATATGACTTGTTGCCATCTTTTTTCTGTGAGTTTCCTGATGACTGTCTTTACATGTTTTATTGGGTCCACAGAAGAATCATTCTTTCTGACTCCCTTGCCACTTTAGTTGATGCAAATAATAGGGCAGTTACGTAAGTCAATAATTTCTTATCCTTTTCTTACTGCAAAATCTTTCACGAAATAAGTTCTTTAAGCTTTAAGTGAAAGTTCCGTATATAGCTTTGGCAACGGGAGGAAAGTAAAAGATTGTTGGGTCTAAAAGGAAGAATCGAATGTTGTTCATTGATTTTAAATAAAGCCTGAAGAGCCGATGAAAGGGTCCCTTTCAGTTTTTCTGGAACTGTGTTGTATTGACAATATGGTTTTGTTTGTCTGTGTGGTTTTGTTTTTGTTTTGTTTTGTTTTTGACTTCACAGGAAGAGGTTTAAACATGAAGGCAAACCTTTTAGGTGTTAGCATGGCTACATATAAAGCAAAGCTGCCTCTTTTTTTCTTTTCTCTGCTTCCATTTAGGCCTATCACATAATTTAAGAAAAATTAAAACTTAACCACAAGAGCTCTAACTATAGTGTGAAAAAAAAACCCTGATCAATTTTGTTTTCGCAGCACGATATTATCAAAGATTTAAGAAACAAATTTGCCAGCCTCGGCGAGAACTCTCTGGTAACAGCATAAATGTCTGTGTTGGTTGCTTTTGATTTAAAGGTTTCTTTTTTCATTTGTTTGAGCCCATTTCTTTTCCCCCCTCCTTTTAGTTCACTTTATTTTTCATATTCTGTAACTAGCAAGCCTTCATTTTTTAAACCTCTTCCATCTTCCAGTGTCTATTTTCCGTACTTTGGATGGAAAGTTTATGGCAGCAAAGCTGTCACTCTGGCTACCTCTGCTGCAGCTCTTCCTGCTCTTAGGTCATATATGTTTTGGCCGTTGTGTTTATGGACATGATACTAAGTGACTGTTTCATGTCCCATTGACTAAGCTTCTCTACCACGCCATTTGATGGACTCGCTGTCATAGGGCTCTATGCAACTTTCTGCAACTTATACTGCTTAGTCCTGTCTCAATTCTCCAGCGAACTAGATTGCTCAAGTGAATGGTCATACCAGTCTTGAACTTGCTGTGCCTTTATATTTTATTTTGATTTTCTCCTTTATGTTTTCAGTGGTAGCTTAAGTGGAAAAGAACAAACGCCAGCCATTGCTCCAGCAGCACCATGCAGTCGTTTCTTACCACCAGAGAATACAAAATATAAAGGCACATTGCATCTCTTATCCTCAGGGGGTGCGGCTGGGGAGATATGTATCATAAATCCACTACTTAGTTGAAGCCTACCTTTATATCCATATCAGCTTTCAATTTTGCTTAAACTCCAAGACATCTCGGTCAATGTTTTTCTGTGATTCAGTGATACCTTGCAACCCAAGCCATTTGCTGAGCAGTATCAAGTTATGGCCATAACATGGGAGATGATTAAAAACGTGACAAACTTTTGCACGAATGTATAAATGGAGCAAGTGCAAGTTTCAGTGATGAAGTATAGTACTTCAAAACTGTGACACAGGCTTTGGATGAATCAAATCATTCCAATTGAGAAAAATCCATTCTGGTAAACCAGTACCAAAAGTATATCAAGAAAACTATAAGGGGAAAAAAAAAACAAAAAACAAAAAACAAGAGTTGAATATGTGAATATCGTTTAATAACATTGTTGGTGTTGAAATGGTCCATAATGTTGTCATAGAGCCCATACATGAAGAGATGACTGAAAATATGGTCTATAGAAAGCTGCTTTGCTTACTGATAGCATCAACATAAACGGTTGGGATTTGTGTTCAGGAAAAGGAAATGGAAAAGCAAAAGCTTCTATACCAGCAAGCCCGACTCCACGATCGTGGTGCAGCTGAGATGGTGTTGCAGACAATCAGTGCCAGCAAAGGTAAGGAAGGTTACTGTTCTTCACATTTCCTCTTCCTCCCTAGGTTCTTCCTCATTTCAATCCCACTCGCTCCTTTAGTCCAAGAATTTCTGGTTCCTGACTATAGCAGGTGACTATTCCCAAATACGTGTCCCAGCTCTCATCATTTATGGAGCACAATGTTAGTTTTTTCCAGGGTCTTACTAAATTTATTTTATTTCTGTTTTGTAAGTTTTGGAAACTATATTATGACTAAACTCTGGGAGATTAATCATATAAAATGGGGGTCAGCAAGCTTTCTCTGTAGGACCAGAGAGTAAATATTTTTAGCTTCCAGGGCTATGCAGTCTTTGTTGCAACTCTTCAGATCTACCATAGTATCATAGAAGCAGCCAGAGACAGTAAGAGAATAGCATGGCTGTGTTCCAATAAAACTTTATTTGCAAGCACAGGATGTAAACTATATTGGGTCCTCAGGCCACAGCTTGCTGACCCTTCATGTAAATGTTGAAATTATTTAAGTGAGTCCTTTTTTTTTGAGACAGAATCTCACTCTGTTGCCCTGGGTAGAATGCTATGGTGTCATTGTAGCGCATAGCAACTGCAAACTTGGGTTTGAGCAATCAGTCCTATTGCCTCAGCCTCCCAAGTAGCTGGGACTATAGGCATGCACCACAGTGCCCAGATAGTTTTTCTACATTTAATAGAGACAGGGTCTCTTGCTCAGGCTGGTTTTGAACTACTGAACTAAAGTGATCCTCCTGCCTTGGCCTCCCAGACTGCCAGGATTATAGGCATGAGCCTCCACACCTGGCTTTTAAGTGAATCCCTTTTAACGATTAAAATACTATTGTATATATCAATAGCCAGCCATTGCAAGATGATTTTTCATGCATTAGTAATATTTTATTTATGAAAACACTGTAAATATATGGAATGGAATAGAATGGAAAGGTATTTTTTAAACCTTGTTAAAAAATACCCCCCAAATTATGAAGATTATTTCTATTTATAAAGTAAGTAAAAGTTAATAATGAAAAATAAAATATAATATGTTAAATAAAATTTGCAATTATTATCTGAAGAACTTAAATTGGAGAAAATAGTGATCTTAATAAACCAGACTACAACACATTAAGATACAAATGTCGAACTGATAGTAAAATTGTTAAGATACAATATTGTTGAGGGAAGAGGAAGAGAAATTTTCCTTAAAGAAAGTTGTAAGTAGCTCATATTTATTTTAAGAAGATGTAAAATACCTGATTAGTTTTGAATATTAATAATTTCAGCTCTCAGTATTTCAAAATTAATTGTTTCTTCCTATTCTTTTTTTTTTACTCTACATCTTCATATCATTTCAATTCTTGGATGTATTACTAAGACCTTAATAAAAATGTTGATGTATTATTGTTTTAATGGTTTTGGCCCATAGATCAATCTGCCTCTCTCCACCATTATTTGGGTAATTTGTAAAGTACACCTTTTCAGATAAAATAAGTTAAGGTAGAAGGCGAGGTAATAGAAGGAACACTATCATTTATGTTTTTAAGGTGAAACTGGACCAATGGTAGCTGCCACATTGAAACTTGGAATTGCAATTTTAAATGGTGGGAATTCCACAGTACAGCAGGTAACATCTTTAAGTCATTCACATACTGCACTTTCCAAACAAATGGACCATATAATATAGTAAAAGATCTATTTGTTGTAAAATTTTTTTATTTTCTATGTAAAATATGTCACTATTTTATCGTAATATACAAGAGAGAGGGGAAGGGGAGAAAGTAATTCTGTGTTAGTCTTACAAATCCAAACATAAAATGACATAAAATCTGTCAGAAGTCCTGAAAACATCAATCTAGGTATTACCTTTTGCCCTGACAAATGAACTCTTATATTGAGGCATGAACCACTATCTCATCATCCCTACCAGAAGGAGCTAGCTCGTTCTAGTCCCATAGTTTGCAACTACATGATTTCTTTTTATTTGATTTTATTTTTTAATTATCTTTTTTTTTTATTAAATCATAGCTGTGTACATTAGTGCAATCAAGGGGCACAATGCACTGGTTTCATACACAATCTGAAATGTTTTCATCAAACTGTTTAACATAGCCTTCATGGCATTTTCTTAGTTAATGTATGAAGACATTTGTATTCTGCATTTAGTAAGTTTCGCTGCTCACCCTCCTTAGTCATCAGAGAAATGCAAATTTTTTTTTAAGAAAAAAGGAAAATTCGAGAAAACTCACCTAATGTCTTCAAAATATTTTATCAAAAAATAATTTCCTTGCTCATGTTTCACCTAAAGAGACCTTCATCGTATAGTATAGATTCAGAAATCCTTTGGTCCAGAGGGAGTCCGGGAGGCTCTGTAATATATGTGCTTGTTGTCTGTCTATAGAGAAAAAAAGAACCTATCTTTTTTCTCTATAGCTTCAAATAGGCATTCCCTCCTCCTTTGACTCTCTAAGCCATATTTCCCTGTTTTAAAAGACAAATGATGAATAAACATTTCGTTTTTTATTTGACTTATAAGTGTCACACCCTCCATAAATGGCTGTTGTCTTGAGTGTCTGCGTGCAGATGTGTGCATGTGTCTGAGAGTCATGGTTCATGTATACATGCTTACACACACTTCATAGGTGTCAATATTTGTGTGTGTGCACACATGCATTTACGTGGGTCATTATGAAAGGTTTGAGATACACAAAAATCAAAAAACATAAAATCTGTGGGGATGGCAAAAACGAAGCCCTCCCAGCCACACTTGCTAAGCCAAGTAACTTTGAACTTGCACAGGTGGATGAGAGAGAACACTTCCCTGTGTTTCTTTAAGTGAAATAATGGACCACAACATAGGGTTTTTTTTGGCAATTTTTGGCCAGGGCTGGGTTTGAACCCGCCACCTCTGGTATATGGGGCCAGCACCCAACCACAACATAGTTTTTCTCAAAATTTTTGTCACTCCAAAGTTTCATAGTGCATATATTTTGTGTATCTTTACATATTTGTTTTATGTTCCCTTTAATATCTGAACAAAATTACTCCCCAAAGTTTGGCTGTTTAGCTGAGCCCTGTTTAGAAGAGCACTGGTAATAGGGATTATTCTGCTCTATTCAAGATTTGGAGAAAAGCAGCGTGTCTTTGTTTTCTTGAAAACTTGAGTCTGCTTTCTATGATCCTGAATGTACTTTTTAATTCGAGACTTCCAATACATTTTATGCATGTCAGAAATAACTGTCTCATTGGGTTGTGTAGCAGTGAACTGGTGAGACAGAGCCGGGCTTTGCTTTAGTAATTTTTATATTTATGTTTAGCCAAAATTTTTACTACAGATTCTGGACATTATTCAGGGAACAGGAGGAAAATTTAATAGTCAAATCAATACCCTTCTGTAGACTTACAGACTATGGTAGCGGCGACTGAATTTTTGGCGATAGCGTTAGCATATATATGGTGGCCACAACTCTCAGATTGTTATGCTGTTTAAGAAAATCACTTTTGCTTGGAAACCTGGACATAGCATTCCTGGAACTTCCTTCCAGTTAATCTGAACTGAAGTACATGAATCTCCAAATACTTAAAGACTCCTCAGAAGCAAATTAAGAGCCGTATTTCTCCTTAATATTTATGTTCCAAGTCATGTTTCTTGTTTGTTTGTTTTTATTTAACTGCTACAGGTAGAAATGTCCAACTCTCTTGCTTTGACCTGATTGCCCCTATTTCATGATAAGATTACAGTAGCTATCTTTGTATGCATTGAATTTTTATCTTTATAAGTAGAAAGTCTACTTTATTTTTTTCTTTATTTATTTCACAAAGAACAAAGATGTGCATTCAGGGCCATGTGGTTTTTGTATTTCCTGTAGAAAATGCTTGACTACCTCAAGGAGAAAAAGGACGTGGGCTTCTTCCAGAGCCTGGCTGGTTTGATGCAGTCATGTAGGTAAGGCACGCTTCCTTCTTTGGGTCCTGCTCAGTGGTGACATTTTTCAGGGTGTTTGTTTTCCATTGTTGATGATAATTACACATGGAAGGATTTTTAATGGTTAAAGACACTTAAAACGGGACAACATGCAGTGTTTTTCTGTAACTTGCTTTATAGGGTATTGGTAATACCTTAATTAATGACTTACTCGGTGTTAATAATGTCTTTAAATAGTGACCCTCCAGGCTTAAATAGGGACCTTGGGGGAGAATTAATGTGTATTTTGCATACTTGAAAATAAATTGCATTTGCTGTTTACAAAGAAAAAAATAAAGTTCTATTTCATTTGATTTGAGGGCTTGTAGGTAGTCGTTTCTCATTTTTTTTCCTGGCTAAATGATCCTCAATCAACTAAGTTGTGAAAATTATTTTCTGTTTTTTACAGTATTTAAAATAGTTTAGGGTGGTGCCTGTGGCTCACTGGGTAAGGCGCGAGCCCCATATATGGGGTGGAGGGTTCGAACCCAGCCCCAGCCAAACTGCAACAAAAAATACCCAGGGATGTGGCGGGCACCTACAGTCCCAGCTACTCGGGAGGCTGAGGCAAGAGAATCGCCTAAGCCCAGGAGTTAGAGGTTGCTGTGAGCTGTGATGCCACAGCACTCTACCGAGGATGATAAAATGAGACTCTGTCTTTTAAAAAAAAATAATAAATAGCATTTGACTAAGGAACATGACACATACTTAACGTAATTAGCTATTCCAAATGCAAAGCCATGATTTTATTCTACTTCTGCATGTCTGCTGCCTTGGCAATGCACACTCTGAGTTGAAACCTCTTTGCCTCCCACGTGGATCAGTTCAGCGAAGGCCCTGGGGAGAGGTTACTCTGCTGCTTGGGAAATTTGAGTGGTGACCATTGGATTAAGGCGTGCTTTCAGGGAATGCTAACATTTGCTTCGCATTTCAGGACACACAGTACTTAGACATATGCTCTCCTAAACAAGGAGAAGGTTCTATTAGTCCTCTAAATGCTTTTCTCCTTGTTTTTGTAGTGTCCTTGACCTAAATGCGTTTGAGCGACAAAACAAAGCCGAAGGACTCGGGATGGTAACAGAGGAAGGATCAGGTATCAATCGTTTGCATTAAAGCATCCCTTGTTCCCCCTTCCTCCCTGAAATGAGTCACTTCACAATTACCGTCTAAGCAGAGAGATGCAAAGGTATTTTAAAATTGACACATGCTCGTGTGACTCATTTGACAGTTCACCAGTCGACAGTCACAGGGGTCATGCCCCTAAACCCACCTTCCATGTCAGTCATTAACCCCTTCTGGTCCTAGCTCCTTTCTCAGCAGACTTTCCCTTAGTTGGGTTTTTAATAAGGATAAAGGTCTGATAAGGGATAGAAATCTGTTGTTAAAAACCAATTGTAAAATCATAGAACATACAGATAAGCCAAATGTTTGATTTTCTTTGGCTACTGTAGCAAACTCTCAGGCACATAGAAACTTCTGTCTCCTTAGGATAATAATCTTTTCAGGTCCTTTAATCTGCCACTGCTCCTACGGTGTCCCCTCCTTTTGGCCAGCGACCCTTTCTGTCTCACATACCAATCTGTCTCTGCAAATCCGGATCAGATGAATGAGATTAAAGAGTCATTTTTGTGCTTGAACCATCCTGATCACTTTTATGTGCACAAATGGAATGATTCAAATGTGCTTAAAGTTTTTCTCTCTCTAAACAGATGTTGGTAGTATAACTAGGAAGTTTACATCAGAAACAACCATAGTTGCCCATTCATTTTAGGAGTAAACTTATTAAGAAAAAATATTATCTTCAATATTTTTTGTTTTGATTTTTCATTCTTTTATATTTGATTTTTAAACTATTTCAGTTTTACTGATTTTTAAACTATCTCAGTTTCCCTGTGTATTGATCTGTTTTTGTTTGTTTTATCCGGCTTGGACTTTTCATCTTGTCAATTATTGGTTTGGGAACTTTGTTTTGTTTTTTTAGTGGACTAATCTTATTTAAAAAAATAAATTTTCTCCCATTGGCCATTTGTAGTCTTCGCTTGTCTTTCTGAAATATTGACTAATCTCTCTCTGTATTTTTTTTTATTCTTGCAAATAGGAAAAAGAATTGCATATTCCTTATTATGTTTGAAAATATCATTTATACACATTCTAATGCCACCACCACTCTGTGGATCCTGTGTTACTTTATTTTCTGCTTGACATTTGAATGTGTGTGTCCAGTCATCAAATATAAGTACATGGTTACCTAATTGAGTTAGCTGCCTTCAAAAAAGTCCCTAGTACCACTTTAAACATACTTTGGTTTTCTACCCTGGGGTTCAGAAAATTCGGAGGTTCTGGCCTGAGGTTGAGAAGTCCAGACTTTCAAGAAAAATCACCAGGGCAGCGCCTGTGGCTCAGAGAGTAGGGCGCCGGCCCCATATACCGAGGGTGGCGGGTTCAAACTCAGACCCGGCCAAACTGCATCAAAAAATAGCCAGGTGTTGTGGCAGGCGCCTGTAATCCCAGCTACTCGGGAGGCTGAGGCAAGAGAATTGCCTAAGCCCAGGAGTTGGAGGTTGCTGTGAGCTGTGACTTAACAGCACACTACCAAGGGCAATAGAGTGAGATTCTGTCTCTACAAAAAAAAAAAGAAAAAGAAAGAAAGAAAATGACCAGCAGTGCTCTCAGCTTCAGTTTTCTAGCCCCATCTGGAGAACTTGGATCCAGCACAAATCTCAGGGCACCGCACAGGGCTGTCTCGAGCGTCTCTTGGAAGTCCTTGTCAATTAATTACGTGAATGAATAAGGGAATGAATTATCTGTCCAAAGTCTGACTTCCCTGTCTTAGAATTAGCAATCAGTGTCATTTTTCCCTGGTAGTTATTACTTAATGTTCCAAGGGCCCTGACCACAGTTCCATTAATCCTTCTTACTCACTGGTCCTATCAGCTCCCTCCGGGGAGCATCGGCCGCACAGGTTTCCTTCACTCAGCCTTCGTCAACCAGATGTGAATTGACATAACATTTTTGAGTCTCACATCAGAAATAACTTTGGGAAAGTGACCGTTCTGATGTGAGAATTATTTACATCTCTCAAAATGAAGTTGCCTGAATTGAATTTGTGCATTCTTTTTCAACCCAGACACAAAACCCACCCGAACTGATTAACACACCTTGTATTTTATTTCCTTACAAATAGCAAAACAAAAACCGCATCTCAACTTTTTTCTTTTTCCCCATTTCCTTTTCTATCGACTACTGTAAATGTCTATCTTCCCTTCCTCAGTCATCACTCATGAGCGTGGTAATTATTAAAAATGAGCTGTCTTTCATTCATTTGCTGTTTCCTTTGTTGTTAGCTTGGTGTTTCCTTTGTTAGCTTGGTGTACGGACATGGTAGTGACCATTCTTGTGCATTTTTTCCTTTATAGACTGTTTTCACAAGTAGATTATTTAATTTCCATCATTATGCATCCTATTATTTTTAAAATTTATATATTTAACTTTCCTCTTTTTTCCTCTTTCTATGAAGATGTAGTTATTAATATATTAGATATGAAGGGGCAAAAAGCATTTTCAGTTATGTTTATTTTGATTTGTTTTGTTGTGTTTTGTTCGTTTAAAAAATGTTCTAGTGGGCGCAGTGTTTGCAATTATTGTGTAAATGAATGATTCTTAGGATGTGTGCTCTGGTCTCCCTGTGGCATTTCTGTCTTGAACATACTGTGGCTTTATGGCTGCACCAAGTGGTGCATGAAAAATCAGTAACAGATCCAAGGTCAAATGTGATGAGCTGAGTGTTCTCTGCCAATTGCCTCCTAGGTATTGGGAGGTCTACAGACTTTTCTCTATTCCTTTGAAAATATATCACAGATTAAAAATCATTGAACATAAAATCTAATTTTTATTCTTGACATTAAATTCAAAGAGCAATAGAAACAATAGCAACCATTTACTCTTCAGACTAATAGAGTAACAGAAAAAGCAATAGTCTTATATGTAGTTTCTAAAAGACATTGCAGCCTGGTGCCATGGTGCACAAGTGTAGTCCCAGATCCTTGAGAGGCTAAGGAAGGAGGAATACTTGATGCCGGGAGTTCAAGATCAGCCTGGGCAATCTAGCAAGATGTTGTCTCTTAAAAAAAAAAAAAAAAATCAACCTTTGCACTTTCCACTCTGAAAGACATTCTATGTAATGGTAATAAAGAAGGGATGAGGTTTTAAATAGTACATAGTATAGCAACAAGGCTTCTGAAATTAAATTGTGCTTTCTGAATACATTCTATCGCCTTAACCAAGAGACCTGTGAGGAGAACATGCCAGGGAAACTCAGTAGCTCTGTCAATATTATGCTATTTTCCAGGTAGTTTTAAAAACTCCTGTGCTTATTCTCTCTTGGCATATTGTTAAAAGGTCTTTTGTTTCAGATTCTCTGATAGTTAGGAGAAGCCCATACCCTCATTGGAGAAGAAAAGGCCATCTAGCTTGGCAGGTCTAAAAAAGCCTGTAACACCTAAACCTCTTACTGATGTCATTGCTTCCAAACCTGAGTCTCAGACAGTGTAGGCTTAGCACTGAGAAAATAATCTTCTCTGTCTAAATCTTGGTCCTAACCCACTGTCTTTGTTAGGCTCAATCTCTTTCTGATGATGATAACGTGACCATAGTTTAGGTAGCCCCAGAAAATGTATTAACTTAAACACATGAACTTGTTTGACACAGCCTTCCAAAGAGATAGCTGTTACCTTGATTTTATAGGTAGGGAGACAGGGGCAGAAAGGTTACTTAGTTCATCCAAGGTCACACGGCTAAGTGGCAGGGCCAAGAATGAAATGCAGGCACTTTGCCTCCCAGTGTATACTTTGAAGATTTCATGAGCTGAGTCCCTTCCTGTCCACGTTTTCACATTCCACAGGAGCTTGGACAGGTCCAGCTTTGACCTGGGTAGCGTTTCTTGTCCTTTTACTCCTTGTTCTTGGCTTTTTCGGGAACACCCGTCGATTGATGATGTTTACACTTAGAGTCAAGTTTAGAGATCACTTTTGAACTTTTTTAGTTACAAATGCTGTTCCTAATCTGGCATTGAGATGCCATTAGCAGCTGGGTGCCTCTTTAAGGTCTGTGTATCGATTTCACACTCAGTGTTCACATGTTTTTCCTGCTGTCATTACAGTTGTGTAAGCCTTACCCTGGGTCCTTTGTCCCTTCCTCCTAAATTTCCCCCATTTCTACAAATTCTGGACCTATCACTTGTTTAAAATAAAATTTCAAAAGGTCCTTCCGCAAATGTGTTTAGTAGATACGTTATGTGCTCAGCATGGCCCTCTCTGTATTTTACACTTATGTGTGTTTTCTTTCCATCAGATAATCAAGTTCAAAACCAAAAACCTATATATTTAAATTTTCTGTCCATTCTTAGATTTTTAATTTTTTTTATCAGAACCATTAACCTCATTATCAAATCATTATGAGCTTGAAGGTGCAATTTTCCATTTCTGAAAGCTCTTCTTGGAATAGAACAGAAGATATTGCATTTTATTTTTGAGCATTGTGCAGTGGTCCTGGACTTCACAAAAGCAAGATGAAACTTAGAAGTTGATCTGATTCCTTAGAAACTATTTGATTTTAAAAAATGTCAAGTAAAACATTAACTACCATTAGCTGATGAATACACTGATGTTCTTACTGACATACTTCTCTTGGCCTCATCAAATTTACATGATGTTGAAGCAACGAAGATTAATTTTTAATTAAGTCAGTGAAGAGATTAAAATCGGCTGGGCATGGTGGCTCACGCCTGTAATCCTCGCACTCTGGGAGGCCAAGGCGGGTGGATTATGCCTGAGCTCACGAGTTTGAGGACAGCTTGAGCCAGAGTGAGACCCCATCTCTAAAAATAGCCAAGTGTTGTGGCAGGTCCCTGTAGTCCCAGCTCCTTGGAGGCTGAGGCAAGAGAATCACTTAGGCCCAAGAGTCTGAGGTTGCTGTGAGTTGTGATACCACAGCACTCTACCCAGGACAACAGCTTGAGACTGTCTCAAAAAAAAAAAGATTAAAATTGATCTTTGAATATTGGCTACCCTTATTATTTTTGTCATTTTTATTGCTTAATTATGTATTGGCTCTTTCTCCAATAAGATTTCAAAATACTTTTCACAAATGTTCTGCCTGTATTATTCTGCCATTCCTGGGAAACTCTGTAGTGTTGGTTTATGGCACCAAAGAAGTTTTCTTAACTTTAAGATAGTAAAGTTTTTAAACTTTAAGGCACCTTAAGTTGTAGTGCAGTGGTTCTCAAACTGTGGGTCTTGACCCCATTGTAACAATGAAAATACATCCTGCCTATCAGATATTTACATTATGATTCATAACAGTAGCAAAAGTACAGTTAGGAAGTAGCAGTGAAAATAATTTTATGGTTGGGGGTCACCACAACATGAGGAACTGTATTAAAGGGTCATGGCATTAGGAGGCTTTAGGAAGGCCGAGAACCCCTGTGTAGTGGCTATTAGGTGCTAGACATTGTCCTAGGCCTTGGAGGTGACTTAGGAACCCGGCATGCTGTAGACAGACTTGTAAACAGATAACTAGAGAACAGTGCTCTAAGTGTGCGTGGAAAGTTCATGAAAGTGCTTAACTGGGCTTGGCACCTGCAGCACAGTGGTTATGGCAGGCCACATACACCAAGGGTGGCGGGTTCAACCCCAGCCCGGGCCAACTAAACAGCTGCAACAAAAAAAGTGGCCAGGCGTTGTGGCGGGCACCTGTAGTCCCAGCTACTTGGGAGGCTGAGGGGCAAGACAATTGCTTAAGCCCAAGAGTTGGAGGTTGTTGTGAGCTGTGACGCCACAGCAGTCTACCGAGGGTGATAAAGTGATAATCTGTCTAAAAAAAAAAAAAAAAAAAAAAAGAAGGAAAGTGCTGCTATGGAGAGTGAATGGGGGGGAATATCACAAAAGAAGTAAGAGACAGCCTGAAGTAGGAGTTTCTCCCACAGATAAGGAAGTAAAGGCATTCCAGTAGAAGGGAATAGCATAGGCAATGTTTAAAGGACAAAGCATGGCAGAGAATAGTGACTGTACTGTCATGAAGAGAAATGATCAGGCTAGTGTGAAATGCCATGAAGGGCCTGCTCTGGCCTGCCAAGGAATTTGCATTTTTTTTGTGACACCCTAGAAAGTCATTACATAAGTAACACTTAAGTGATGTTATGTGTAGCATTAACCACCTGGAATTAAGTTCCTAATACTCATTGTTCAGACAGTGTTCTCCTAGCCCATGCTAACATAAAGTGCACAGTTTCCCCATTTCTCAGTAAGGCTGCTGTTCTAACAGAGGTGGAGTCCTCCAAAGACATTGACTAGGATTCTCTCCTTCATGGGGATGGGATGCTCGGAGGTACGTCTAGTGATGGAGGGTTGGGAATTCCTCAGAGTGAACTTCTCATAATTACAGCTAAAGAAATCCGTCTGTTTATCAGGGAAGTAGGATAATTGGAATGTGCTTTTGAATCGTGACTCAGAGGCAGTGGGTAAGTTGGGTATCACAGGCCATAGGCAGCAAGATCAGTTAGTGTGTTCACAAAAGAAAAGGGGGTGGCATCTGTGGCTCAAACGAGGAGGGTGCCGGCCCCATATGCCGGAGGTGGCAGGTTCACACCTAGCCCTGGCCAAAAACTGCAAAAAAAAAAAAAAAAAAAAGGAAATGGATAAAGGACAGTAAGAATTTACATAAGAATCATGACAGCAGTGAGGGGTAGGCTCTGGCTACAAGACAATTAATCTTTGTGAAACATTTGAAAGAAAGGAGTTTTTTTCTTTCACAGCTACTTGAGTTTGTTTAAGTAACAGAATGTACTTTAACTCTGTTTTCCTCAGGACAAACCGGATTTATTTCACATAGGGATCATTTTTGTTGTCTTGGGATCTGAAATAGGATTGCAGAGTGCACACTGCTGTCAGACTGTTACTGCAGTTTGAATAAACGCACTCAGTGAAATTCACAGATTAAGTAGCCGCCATAGCCACCACCTACCGAAGTTCTGTGTTTTTAGTTTAGGTTATTTTTCCTGCAGCTGGATAGAAAAAATCCTTCTGTACTTTTCAGATTCCAAAGCACTTTTACTGGTTTGACCCAATTTGATTTTTCCATCAGCCCCATGAAATAAGGAGGTCAGAATATTTATTGTTAATCCCCATATCAAACCATGAAACTAAGGCTCAGAACGGTGAAACCACTAAAGCCATCTATCTAGAAATTGTTCTCTTTTGATTCTAACGTTGACGAAAACAAGTACAGTTTCTCCATTTCAGTAACATACAGTATGTATAACAGTTGTTAGTTGAAGATTTATTAGTTCCTGGTGCCAACTTTACAAAATGTGGAAACGGTGGCATACTGGATTAGAAACACCAGATAGTACTGAAATTGTCTATTCACTGTCAGTCTCTTCCGCTGGACGGTGAACTTGTCCAGCTTACAGACTGTGTTCACCTCCCTGGGGACTGGCAAGCAGAGACACTTAGTGAACGTTCGTGGGAGTTCACGGGAATGGTCCCTGTTACCAGTTAACAGATGCAGGACATTGGTTACAGAATAGGATTGCATTTAGCTAATCGACAGGATTATAATAAATCAGAATGATGAGATAGTCCATCTAGCAGAGCGGTTCTCAACCTGTGGGTCGCAACTCCTTTGTAGCAATGAAAATACATCCTGCATATCAGATATGTACATGACGATTCATAACAGTAGCAAAATTACAGTTAGGAAGTAGCAACGAAAATAATTTTATGGTTGGGGGTCACCACAACATGAGGAACCGTATTAAAGGCTCGCGGCATTCAGAGGCATTAGGAAGGTTGAGAACCGCTCATCTAGCACAATGCCTAGCACAGTGTAGTCACTAATTAAATGTTAACTGCAAATCCGTTGTAAAAATGGATTTTTTGTTAGTTGAATTGTGATACAGTTGAAGGAGCAGTCATGAGTCAAATTGAAGCCATTTAAGTAGGGATATTGAAACTACCTAAAAATATTTTTAGCTTTAATTCTTCAGTTTTTAGTATTATAAAAAATAAGTATTTAAGTCCTCTCAAGATCTATAATGAGAACACTTTCCTCCTTGGCCTGGAGGTGCTTTTAAGTAACCATTAACAATAGATTGTAGAGAATTCTTCATGTGACCGGTCTTAGCCTCAAGACTCACCTTTTTACTTTGCATTATTACAGATATTGATTGACAAGACCTTACGATAAAGAGGATAATGTGGAGCCAATTTATCCTAATTTAATTATTTTAAGTGCATATAGTCTTTCTGCTCAAAATTCTTATTAATGTATTAATACATTGTATGTATTAATAACTATTATCAATCAATTATTAATTGATATAAATTACTTATTATTAACAATAACTGACCATTAAACTAACCATTGTCTGAAGAATACCCTAAGAACTTCAGCTCTGTCCATGGACATTCTAAGTGACCATAAGACACACACATTGAGGGTTGCTTTACTGAATTTAAGCAGATACTTACATACTTCACTATCAGTTGGATAAACCAATTATGAATAGAACAGTGAAATGTGTTAACTTTATTAGATCTCTAAAATAGGATTTACTGTATCACTCTTAGCTTGAATAAATGAGGTCTGCCTAGATTATTCTCAAATGAAAATGTATCATATTGAGAACTTCTGCATCCATTAAAACTAAGATGGATTTCAGGAAATATAGACACAAATAATAAATATATTTAAATAAACATAATAATCCACTAGTTATGCTGTTCCCATCTTTACAGTGGTGTTAGTGCACCTAATACGTATATTATTTGACATTTACTATACGGCACCTAATATATTAACCTTAAAAATTATCACAGATTATGAAGAGCTAGTGACAGAGACAGGAGGGTACACATTGTCCTTACTTTATGGATTAGAAAAACTAAGGTGCAAAGAATGAACTCAGCACACCAATAATATTGAAAGAACTCTCCCTTCATTACAGTATTAGACACCTTAATCCTCTCATAAAAATGAAACCAAGGGGGCGGTGCCTGTGGCTCAAAGGGGTAGGGCGCTGGCCCCATATGCCGGAGGTGGCGGGTTCAAACCCAGCCCCCCCCAAAAAAAATGAAACCAAAGGAATGCCCTTCACCATATTTATATTGAGCTCTGATGCAGCAATTACAAATAATATTTGAGAAGTATAAGAGCACTTTCAGCCACATGTTACTCCATTTTGTTGTTACTGATGTTGGTTTCCATCTCACAATGGGCATTTCTTTTGCATATGTCCCAAAATACGACTGTTGATCCTGTACCTTCTGCAGACATAAAGCCATCTTCCATCTCTGTTACTGGGCCCCTATGTGCAGCATGGGCAATGGCAGCATTTTAATCAGGCAGGAACGTGTTCGTTGAGCAATAGCACCCCAGTTTGCACCTGGTATCACGTGATGATAAATGAAGGCTTGCCCTGTGCCCTACCTCTCCTGTATGCACTGTGTCCTTAGGAAGTGGAGTCATTCGTATGCGCTTTGGTGTACAATCAAGACAGTTCTGTGCTTGCCAACAATGAACAAAACCTTATGTTATAAGTTGCCTGTGCAGAGCCACTTTAGGCACGCAGTAGATTATATGATATTTATGTCAGCGTTAACTGTCCAGAATACTCTCCAATAAGAGTTAACCAACCTATCCCACACTGAATACATGAACATTGAGAGTATATACTTGGTTTATTGATTTGATTTGGGGAGAAAAAAACATTGTAGAGGGGCTTCCAGGAAAATAAAAAAAGTCTACATAACTAGCTCATAATAATTTGACTCATATTCATTTGAAAAGACTCTTGTGATTAAAATGGTCTCATGAAAATGGTAGTGAGTCTCATCAGTGAGGAGAGCGGAGGGTCTCTACCAGCCTCGGCTATTCTCCGTTTCTCTCCTACCCTTTCATGAGCTTCCACACTGAGGAATGGACTTATCAGCCATGTATGGAACTTCAAAACAATGAGCCTCTCACACTTGAACTTGCCAGATGTGATTTGTGTACTGGCAATTGTAGCTTTGTCACCAAAGTTTTTATCTCGCGGGCTAACAGGGAAACGAGTACAGTGATTTTATGTACATTGTTTAATGTTTATATTAGTTTTCAAAATGGTTTTGCTTCCTAACCGTACCATTATGTGAAGCCTCTCACTTTGAAAGTCACAGACTACGGACTGGTAAGACCATCAGCTCTCTGTCCTTCCGATCATTCATAATTTGAGTTGAAGTAAACACACGATCATTGCATAGTTTTTCTTTCTCAGCCCCAAGTATTTCCAGTCTGTGAGAAGTTATTGTCTTGTTTTAAATACATGAGTGCATCTATTCGCTGGCTACATTTTTGGGTCATTTTGCTTTTTAAACAAATTTCAATTCCAGCACAGACGATCATAATGTTAAATTTTTTTTTTCCGCTGACATTTTATGTTTTTAAAGTCAACTTTTATTTGTGTGGTGCTGTTTCGTGTTTGTTTCCTTCCTTGCTGTTTTTGCTTTCAAAGTTACTTGCATTGGAGATACATTTAAACTAAAATACAGGTAAACTATCTGAGCCCGTTGGGGCTTCTTCCTTGCCCCACAAATATTTTTTTGTGTTCAGTGATACAGAGTAGCTTCTATGAGTAAGGGGTGACCTTCTTGTCACTCTTCTTCGTTAGGGGTAGCTGTCATACATGAGCCACCAAAGACTTTTTTGGTCTGATATTTAGAGTTAAATTTGTTTGACAGTTCCTCCCCCCTAGAAGTAAAGCTCCAGCCCATCAAGTCTCTGTTTTGGTTTCCAGAAGTCTTTCCTTTTTTTGGTAGTCAGTAGACAAGGTTAATTAAAACAAATGAATACCTATTTTTCTAGTAATTTACAGTTTTTGCAAAATCCTTTAATTCTTTTTGATTAAGAGAAGGTCTGGCCCTGTTTTATGGACACATCGAATGCTTTCCATTGAACCATTCGGTCTTATTCTAGGAACAAAGCAAATTTAACTTTAACCTTTGAAGAGACGCAGAGATCATGCCTGTATATACCTTCCCCCAAAACAACAACAAAAGAAAGAAGAAAGAAAAGTTGAAGCCTTTAGGTTGTTTGTAAAATGTTGCCAAACCCATGCTGCTACTTTTAACAGAGAGAAATCTGAGTTTTAAAATTCAAATGTTCTTTTCTTACAAAGAAAAAGTACATCTATCTGCCAAGCGCATGATCTTATGAGCTTCAGATAGAAAAGTGGCTATGATTTGTGACTGTTTTTGGTTCAGAACCGTGCTCGATCGACATGCCAGTTGGCTGGAGGTGGGGTAGAAAGGGAGGGACAGGCTGGGCTGGTTGGCAATGTCTGATCCTCTGCCCTTCCTTCAGGAGAAAAGGTTCTGCAAGATGATGAATTCACCTGTGACCTCTTTCGATTCCTTCAACTACTCTGTGAGGGACACAACTCAGGTTTGTGAGTCACCAGACCGTCCTTGGTACCTTGATAGTACCAAGAAATAAATGTTTTCAAGCCAACAGCAGCAGGGTCCTCCTACTGGTTTGAATTAAGCATCATAATTCCACAAACAGTTGCAGAGCATTGCTCTGCGTTGGGGGCTGCTTTGCTATTTTCAGAGTCCTTGCTTACCAGTTTCACTTGAATCTTAGCAATTATTCTTATGTCAGAGAAGACTGATGATGTATTAAAAAAAGATGTAGATTCAGTCGATTATCTATGGCGTTACATAGAACTTTATTTCTTTTGCATCATTTCACTTTACCTTGAGAGTGTACATAATTCATCACTTAACATAATGTATTTGTATTAGTTGTTTATATAGCTGCCTCTCTACCACACCGTGGACTCGAAGGCAGAAACTTTATCTTAATTTTATCGTTACTTCCCCAGCACCTTGCCCGATACTGAGGAGCAAATGATAACTGAATGAATAACTTCATTCCTGTATCCTCAATATGGCAGCCATGTTCAGTCATTCACATGCTTGGAGTTGTAGATCTAGAAGTAAAGAAACAGACAAAAATTGAATATTGATATTCTGTGGGGCATCTCAGTATGTTTGGGAGACAATCACTCCACTCACTTTTATGGAAAATATAAATTATTTCATATTAAAACTGTCAGATAAAACACTACCTTTAGCCATCATTTTTCTGTAGACAATATCGTTTGTTTGGGAGTTATTGAACTACCTCATTTTAAACTTTTGAGTGAGCTTTCATCACATGAATTTTTTTGGTCTTTTGTAGATTTCCAAAATTATCTGAGAACTCAGACTGGTAATAATACGACTGTCAACATAATCATCTCCACTGTAGACTACCTGCTCAGAGTTCAGGTGCGTGGCCTTCCGTATTCGTAACACATTAAAGAGGCTAGTTAATTGAAATAAGATGGCAAAATTGTTAAACTGACTTGTTTTAATGTGTGCTGGTTTATGACAAGGTGGAACTTGCTGAGATATCTTTGTCTTTGACCACAACCTTTCGGCAATGTGCAGAGCAGCACTGCCACTGTTGTCGCTGCCTCTGGTCCCCACCTTGACTTTCCTCATTATTTTCTTTCTATAAATGGAGATGTTTTTCCCTTTACTTTTTGCCCTGATGGTATTTTAAATTCACTTTCATCTTGTAAACCTCTTTTATACTGTGCTTCTTCTTCTACAGTTGACAGATAAACTGGGAAAGAATATTTGAAAAGATTCTTAGAACCAGGGAGGACAGACTTTCCAACTCCATGAGCTATGACTACAGTACACTTCATTTTGAAGTAGCTTAAGGGTAGACATTTTTGGCTGTCCAAATATTTGCATTAATTTTACAATTGAGCTTAGTATTAGTTTTTGAAGTGTTAACTGAACTGAATTGAAGGCGTAGGCCTTTTAAATAATAAGAGCCCTACACAACTCTTATTTCCTTTATTTTATTTATAAGAGCAGCCAACCTCAGTATTTTCAAAACTGTAAATATAAACTTTCAACTTTTTCCTTAAATCTTTGAATATGGAAAAGCATAACTTTTTTCTTTGTACTTAAAGCTTACTGGGAAGAGAAAAGTCCATTTTCAAGCAAATATATTAAGAAATGTTATTGAAAACATATTTGTGATTTTTTAAATCATGTCTAAACCTGAAAGATAGTTCGCTTACTGAACTAAAATGTATTCTTCATTTAGCCAACTATTCCAAATTCCTTTTAAATGTGAGTAATTCCTGAAAACATCTTGTTTCAAAAGATTGATCTTAGCCAGGCATAGTGGCTCAAACCTAGAATCCTAGCACTCTGGGAGAGGGAGGCAGGCGGATCACTTGAGCACAGGAGTTCAAGACCAGCCAGAGCAAGAGGGAGACCCCGTCTCTACTAAAAATAGAAAAGCTAGCTGGGTGGGTGATGAGCACCTGTAGTTCCAGCTCCTTGGGAGGCTAAGGCAGGAGGATTGCTTGAATCCAGGATTTTGTGGTTGCTGTGGGCTATGTTGCCACAATACTCTATTCAGCATGACAAAGCAAGACTCTTCCTCAAAAAAAAAATATTGATCTTATTTAAATGTTTGAAATGTTTGTTTATTGCTGTTAGTATTTATAAGTAGTCCCACCGTTTCCTCAGGGGCATCTACAAAAGTAAGTGGCAGATTTCCCACTGATGAAATGTTGGGGAAAAAAAGGAAGCTAGATGTCTGTAATACAAAAAATGTTATCCTGTGATTTGTCTAATTTAACTTGGTCACTGGATATTCTCTAGTCTTAAGGAATCCTTGTGTTTGTGAAGTTCATGGTCATGAAAGATGGAAATTAATTTTTAAAGCTGAGTTTTCTGCTTCTTTTCTTCCCTTCCATTATAATTTATATCGATAGAGAGAGCTGCCATATACTATGTTTAGGAAAGTCATCAAAGAATGATATTTACTTCACAGACATTTTTGGTTGATACCATATCTATTATTCCAAATACTTTTCTAAGGCCAGGCACAGTGATTCACACATATCCCCTAACGCTTTGGGAGGTCAATGTGGGAGGACAATGTGGGAGATTGCTTGAGGCTAGGAGTTCAAGACCAGACTGAACAACACAGCAAGATCCCATCACTGTGAAAAGTTCTTTCAAAAAATTGTCCAGGGATGGTGGTGCATACCTGGGAATGTTTTTATTTGAGGCTGCAGTGGGTTAAGATGATGTTATGCCCAGATCTCGCAATCCCCGAAGACCATCAGAGAGCCAAGTCCGATGCAAAAGCAAAAGAGCCTTTATTCAAGCTTGAGCCTGGACTCTCAGGGGCCCTGACACAGTGGGTCTGAGCTGAGAGCCCCGACTCCTGGGTTACAGGGGTTTTTATTGTGGTTACAAGAGGAGCGGGGGCTTCCTACTGCAGCAAGCACAGGGTTGGTTGACCTAGTTCTTATGCTGTTCTATTGGCTAAGCAGAGCCGGGCGGTTAACCGGGGCTTTGGGATTTCTTTTGCTGAAGTCTAAGTGGCTGGAGGTAGGGTGCAGGTGTTTGGGGTTTTTCCAGGAATCTAGAGCAGTAGGTTAAGGGGATCTAAGATGGTGGCAGGTCACAAAATGGAGTCACTCCTGTCTCCTCAATGACACCAATTATACTGTTGCTGGTACAACAGACCAAGAACCTGTCTAAATAATAATAAATGATAATAATCATAAATAATAAAATAATTTTCTAGTATAGAGTACAAGATTGTATAGCCAATGATAACTTCAGAATGTAACTGAATAATATCTCTATTTTCCAGGAATCAATTAGTGACTTCTATTGGTATTACTCTGGGAAAGATGTTATTGATGAGCAAGGACAACGCAATTTCTCCAAAGCTATCCAAGTAGCAAAACAAGTCTTTAACACTCTCACAGAGTATATTCAGGTAAAACCTTTGTCAACGGTTCTGCCATTTGAAGAAAGAAAAGTAAAAACAAGTCAACTGATGAGCACTGAATTCTATAGAAAAATACAATACACCTAAAGCATTTCACGTTTCCTATCAACTCATTTCCTTGTTTCTTTACCAATGACCACAATTAAAATACTAGATTGAGATGTAAATGTATATGGAGGGAAACCTTTACCATTTGGCAGATTGAGATACTATTAACTCTTTAGAGACATGAAGGTGACGTTGGCTATGTTTTATCCCCAGGGCCTGGAATGCTTCCTAAGCACTGCATAAATATTAAGGAAGGGAGGGAGAGAGGAGGCAGAACGTTAAACCACTCTCTTTTTTTTTTTTAATAATTTTATTAAATCATAATTGTGTACATTGGTGCAACCATGGAACACAATGTGCTGACTTCATATACAATCTGAAATATTTTGGTCATACTGTTAAAGATAGCCTTCATGGCATTTTCTTGATCACTATATGAAGACATTGATATTCTACATTTAATAAGTTTCACCAGTACCCTGCTAAGATGC